>JANEXQ010028395.1:0-46566 GCA_026283885.1 Poicephalus gulielmi
GGAGGAGGGGAAGCCGGGAGGAAGCAGAGACAGGACACCTGACCCAAACTGACCAAAGAGGTATTCCATACCACAGCGCATCATGTCCAGTATATAAACTGGGGGCAGTTACCCGGAAGGGTTATATCACTGCTTGGGTCGGGCTGGGTATTGGTTGGCGGGTGGTGAATGGTTGTATTCTCTTCCCTTGTTATTCCCCATATCATCATTATTATTATTGGTGGTAACAGCAGTGGTTTGTGTTATACCTTAGTTACTGGACAGTTATTGTCTCGATCTGTGGGAGTCACATTCTTTTGATTCTCCTCCCCATCCCTCCAGGAGCAGGGGGGAAAAAAGGGGGGGGGTTGAGTGAGCGAGCGGCTGCGTCGTTCTGGATTGCTGGCTGGGCTTAAACCATGACATTATGGTTCATAAATCTTTTCAGCAATTGGAGAATTAAATGCACATGAAACATATCTTTGTCACTGCAGAACTTGCACTCAATCCCACTGTCCATATTGCCTACAAAGAGTTTAAACAGCACTGCTCCCCCTACTGATTCCTGAGGAAAACCACTTATCGTTTGTCTCCACTTGGGCATTGAGCTAATGACCTCAACTCCTTGAGTGTGGTTGTTCATCCTTTTCCTTTTTCTCCAAGTGGAGAAAAGATCTATGCCTCTCCAATTTAGAGACAAGGATGTCGTGTAGGACAATGTGAAATGGTTTGCAAAAGTCCAGGTAGATTACATCTGTTGCTATTCCCTAATCCACCAATGCTGATGTAGAAGGCCACTGGATTTGTCCAGCACAATTTGCCCTTAGTGAAGACATGTTGACTGCCGCAGCTGTAATGCAGAATGCAGTGCTATTTCAGAGCCACCTGTGGGCCAGCAGAAGCCTGGTAAGCAAAAGGTCCTTCTGGTCTTATGAAGTTAGTTTTTGAATGGTTTTATGCTCTTACTCCTCCTGTGAGATGTGTAGAGATATTTGTTACTACGTAAAAGATCTCCTTTGAAAGAGGGGGACTGCAGTGGCTACAGGAAGCCTCCCATAGAACTCAGCTGCCTACAAAGAAATTGTGCCTCCTTTTGTCATTGCAGTGGTGACAGCTGTAGCTGCTCTGATCTCTTCAAATACTTGAGAAAAAGTTTTCTCAATATTATGAGTGTCTGAAATGGGAAAAGATGTGGTTGCCTGGAATATTCCATTTTGCATTCTACTTCTTGATAAATGCAGGATCAATCTGGCCCATGCATCATAACCCATATATGGGAGGGAAGATCAGTTTTGTTTTGGTTTTATTTTTTAGGATAAGAAAAATGTCTGGATCTACAAAACTTTAAGTTATGCAAACTTCAGACTGTATGTATTTCATATTAAAATTGTTATTCTAACATGAGCTTGGTCTAGTAGAAAGAGTTTTGCTTTCCTGAAGAGCATTGTCTCTTTTTTTCCCAGTATCTTTTCTTCTTCACGTTTAACCACTTTTAATATTTCATATCTTATAACAATTCATAGGAAACATTAGTGGATGGGTATATTTTATTTGTTTTGAGTGCTTATGTCTTAAAAGGAATTTGTACGAGTACTTACCATTAATGCACAGCAAAAGAGTGGAGACCTGCCCACGAATGCATTTGGCAACTAGATTGTGCTAGCTTATTTTGTCTGTGTAGGAGGAGTAATTATGGCTTCCACCTGTGTACAACTCAGCAACACTTTGGCTTTCAGGTTTTTGTTTGCTGAAAGTAGATGCAGTACATGTGAAGTTACTCATCAAACAAGCAGCAGGGATAAATCTGCCTATAGTCAAAGAAATTAGGGACAGGAGACGTTGGTTTTTTTGTGCATCACTTTGAAAAGAACAAATTGAAGTACCTTTTATATGAAGTGAATGACACTTTGGGTAAGTTGGAATTTTTTTGCTGAAGAGTTTCATCCCACCTTGATTGTTGAAGTATGAGCACTGATTGTTGCGTTGTGCTCAGGTTTTGTAGGATGTCCTCCTGCTGTTGAAAATAGTGTCTGCCTGAAGTTTGCAACTTAATGTGTTGCTGTCAGTCATCATACAGGTTTTAAACAAGCCAAATAGATATATGTTGTGTATTTGAAAGAACAAATTAAGTTTCAAATAGGGGTTTTTTTTAATCGTTTGATATAAATTAACTTGCCTGTAATCAGTTTCTAATTGGACTTTTATTCTGATATTAATTCTGCTTTTATCAAAAGCAGTTTTAGCTAGCAAATTTCTTAGGTATTTTAGGTGGTTTTGATATACTGGATTTAATTATAAAACCCTTTTGATATTTAAATATAAAATATTATCTGGCTGATGAAATGCCACAGTAGAAGATAGCTCTATTACCTTGGAAACATAGCTGGTATACAAGAAGCCTGGGAAAAAGGCAAATGGGGACCTAGTCTTTTAAAAGTGAAAATGAGGAGCCACCAAACTATTAATAAGTCATAGTGCTAATTGATTTCTAGAGACAAAACCATAGCGAATGACAAAATATTCGGACATGAACAACAGCCATTGCATAGTTGCCAGGAGACCTTGTTGGAGCAGCCTAATCTATTCACACGACTGCTAAAGGGCTTTGTGCATAAAGCAGCAGCAGTGGTAGATGTCACTTAGTATAGTAAAGCTTTCCATGTTTCACATAATGCTCTCATAAGTAAGATTGGGAAACAGAGGTTAAAGGAATAATAACAACATGGAGTTGGATACAGCTTTTCAAAGAGCTGGCCATCTCGAGAGTGTTTTCAGTGTCAAAATGTCCCCATTTACAGAGTGGATTTCGGCAAGAATCTCACCTTGCCTCTAATATTTGATGTTTCGGTAATGAACTGAGTGACAAAACAGACAATGTGTTGATTAAGTATTCAGACAGTACCATTAAAGGAAGGAATGGTAGTGTATTAGAAGACAGCAGATGGTCAAAATGATCCTTTGACATATGGGAGAAATGGTCTAAAAACTGATTTTGTTGATAAGACATTTCCTCACAACTCAGCTTTTTGGCCAGCTTTCCCCCCTACCCACCTTGTTGGCAAACTTCTTGAAGCGTCTTCATTTCACCTGTTTTTTGTCTTTGATACAAGTTGCCAAACAGCAATTTACCTCTAACTGAGATTTTTACTTGCCAGGAGCTTTGCGTTTCACTATATTGCTATTTTAGCAAGTTGTTTTTCAGTTTTTCATTTACTTTTTCTTTTTCCATTGTTGTTTATTCAAGACAAAACCTGCCTAATTCTTTCTGCCACTCTCAACATGTAAATTCCCAGGCAAAATGGATGGTATCTTCTAGTAGAAGCTCATGGATATTAAGTCTTCACAGATTGCTTTATGTGTCAGTTTGACCTGGCCAGCTGTTCCAAGGCTGATAGTAGGCAAAGTCCATGCGGGGGATGTCTAAACTGCATTTTTGTCAAACATCTACCTATGCTGGAAATTGTCAGTGGCTGAATGACTGCTGTGCTACAAAATCTTTTGGCATTTCAAGATGATTCACAGATTTTGCTGTAAAATTACTTAATCGGGATGGAGTTTCTCTTGGTTGGTTGTTTTAAACTTACAGCACTGCATAAACAGGTGTTTTGAGCATGTTGGTACTTGTGTTTTTGTTCTCATGAATCTCTCCCCTTGCCTAGGTCTCTTAAGTTTATGCAGAATGGAGGCAGAGAGAAACAGCCCAACTGGTGATCCAAGTAATGCAGTGGGCCACTGTGATTTAGTCTTTGTAAGGTGTTCAGTTTAAGTCTGCTGGAAGAAAGTGCTGGGTATTCTAACATCCAAACGAAGTGCTTCCCTTGGGAAAGAAAATGAAGCAGCTCTCTTCTCCTCCCCCTAAGCCCCAGTTCAGATCAGACCACTAGGTTCTCAGAATTCAGTTCCCTTGTGTTTTAAATGTAACTTAGCTGCTTTCAATCTGGCTTTTTTCCCAAACCTGTAAATTGGCTGTGAAAGGCAGAGTTATAACTACATTTACACTCAAATACTCTCCTGGCCATTTATTGCTTGTTGATTCAAGTCCATTTGTGGCAGGAAGGGTAACAAATATTTACTGTCTGAAAGTGGTTTTTTGCATTAATCACCATTTGTGTTAAGTGCAGGTTTTGGGGAATGAGATTTCACTGCCCATCCAGAGACCCATACTGGGAGATCATCCTTCTAGTTTCACCAGTGCTACTTGTGTTTGCAGATCTAGCTGAGAGCATAAGAGTTACCTACCTCTTGATAGTGACCCAGCGATATCTTTGACTCTGTCCATGAAAAGGGGAGAATAGAAAAAATAGCGAGCACATTAATTCAAGATAGCTGCTGTTGCATATATCCCAAGCAGAGCTTCTAACTTCCTGAATTCTTCAGAGATTTGTGCTGTTTTCAGAGAACTAGTAGTTTCTCACTGTAAGGGTCTCTTCTGTCAGACTGATCATAGTGATTAAGAAGGCACTCAAGGAAATTGCTCTGTATGAATGAGTCATTGTTGCTTTGGCAGTGTCTTTGGTTGACCATTTGGGCTCCTAGGATTATCCAGGCCGAGGATGTCTTGGTGTTTGCCTACTGGTTTGTAAGTTGACCAAGCAAGTGATGGGATAACAGAATTTTTCTGGAGTTTTTTGGATTCAGGGTACTGGCAGGTTTTGTACAGAGAGATCTGAGAAGGAAACAGAGGAGCTGTTTTCTGTTTCATTATTTAAAGTGGGCTTATCTCATAGGCTTTCCAAGATGCTGTAATATACAACTGAAATGTAGACATTCATATCCTCTGCTACTTACAGTTTATCTTCCTTAAGACCCAAGCTTTTACTCTTGAACTGAGTTTTTACCTTGTATGGCACAGGCTCGTATACTTCCAACAGAAGTGCAGAAAATGAAAATTGGCCTATTTCTAAGGGTTGCTCAGTAAGTCTCTTGTACATGTATCTGACCAAATTAAAGTGTACTGAAAAATCAGTCAGGGGTCCTACATTCATAATGATTTGTCTATATTATAAATTTAGTAAGTGTACTTTCTACATGTAACACTTTTACTTTCTATTCCCTTGGATTTATTTGCACAAAGGAACTGACAATGTAAAATAAGATGTCAGGTAGTTCCTTTGTTGCATAAGGGTTTGCAGTACGTAGACAGGCTATGAGAATTTGATTTGGCTGAAAGTGCTAGTAAATCTAAGAGCTCATTTAATGTGAAAGCTTTGGTATTAGTATCAGTTCTAATGACACAAATTTTAAGGCCTTTTCAGTAAATGCTTTTTGTAATTGGTTTGTGCTTGAGTTGCTGCTTTGCAGCATGGCAGGGGTGTTGGAATTAGATGATCTTAAGGTCCTTTCCAGCCCTAACTATTCTATGATTCTGATTCTCTAAGTTACTCCTCCATCCTCCTCAAGTAAGGTTAGGTGCTTGGTTTATAAAAAGAAGAAATGCTAGGAGTCACTTGGAATACACTGAAAATGCTCAGGAGGAACTTTGTAACAGTGATCAGTGATACTAAGGATTTTAAAATCTTCAAGAAAACACTGTCTTTAAAGAAACACAGGAATACACTGCCGAAAGGCCTCAGAATAACCATTGTGCTTACTAGGAAAAAACAAAACCCCAAACAAAACAACAAACTGGTTGAGCTGGGAATTCAGCCATGTTTACTTGCCTGCTTGATTTTAAGGGTTCTCTTGCTGCACTCGATGTCATGCTATTTGATTTTTTAAGTAAATGCTCATAAATGACCAATATGTCCAAATAGGCCAGCCCTTTTTCCACATTTTAGTTTAATCTGTTAAGTGAACATTAAGAACAAAGTCTCTTTTCTGACAGGGGTTTATTATGGTTCTAGAGTCTGTAAAACTGTTGAAGATGGACATGAAATATTTTTCCTTCATCTTAGGAAATGTTCTTTTCCTGAAAAAATATGTGCAGAGGACAACTGATCTTCAGCAAATGCATACAACGTATTCACTCCATTCCCTAAGAGTGCTAGCATTTTTACTCTTTAATGCAAATGCTGCACTGTGTAATGGGCAGCATGTTCAAGCTGTTCTCAGAAATACAGCGTGAGTTTTCCGAATTTCTGCAGAGTTCCCAAAACTCAGCTTTTACAGATCTGGTGTTTGGAGAAAGCAGAGGAATAATGGTTAAAATTACTGCTTATCTGAGTAATTTTGGTTCAAGATAAATTAGCGAAGTACAAAGAACAACTGTATAAAATTGTCAGCGCCCAATGTGGTGACCATATGTTAATTAATGGAGGAGGTCCATAAATACAGATGTCTTTGTATTGTTTTCTTGAATTCGATATAAAACAGTATTTGGCATTAACAAATTTAGACATTGCTAAGCAGAGAGTAAAATGCCAAATTAGAGTGAACGGGGATGTTTTCTAGCTTATTTTTACACTTCTGATTGCTTTCTGGGTTCTGATTCCTCTGTCACCAAGTATTCAAAAGTCTAGACTAATTCAGTGTAGTGTTAAGTGCCACTTAATGGTTTTCACTTTATTTTTAATTTGAGAAGTAAACCAGGTGCATAATTACACTGGAAAAATACTGAAGCACACCTGATGAACTTACACTGAGAAAGGATACATATGTCTTTTCCTGTAAATCTTGTCTAGGCTTATTTTCAGATGAAAATAAAATGTAAAGGACATGCTTTCACTCAAGTTACAGTGGGCTTAATAAAAGCTATTACCATTGAATTTGGTCTTAAAGCTGTGTTTTTCTGTTACTGTGGTTGAGGTCTCCTCATCAGAATAGAAATGAATTTCGTTGTACTTATATTCCTATGTTATCGTTTACTTTTTGTTATTGCGTTGATGTAAACTATATTTAATGGGGAATCTATATAATATTGACAATTTGGGGGTTTCCAGGTGTTTGCTGACTGTATTATGTTAAAATGCAGCATACTGACTAAAGCTTCCCAGAAAGATGTTAGTTCAGAAAATCCCACTGGAATATGTATAAGCACTCAAAAAATACCTCATGATTGACAAGTGTGGCTCATGTTCTATAGTCTTATACTCAGGGTCCGCTGGCATCATTTGATGCTTTCTCCATTGGGTCAGTTTGGCCAAAACTTGGCAGATCAAGTAAATTTAAAACTCGGACATTTGCCTACTTCAAATTCCTGCTATTCATCTGCTTTCACTCTAAGTTTGTGCGACACTTTGTCTTAACTGTCTTTGCCTTTCTTGGTAAGATATTGCGGAGGCAGGGAATGCAGGCTGAAATACGTTAGAGCTCAGTACGGCCACCAGATTACTTGCACTTTATTGTAATCCTTTTTATCTACTGAGAAATATATAAAGAAGCTACAGAAAAGGAATCTGTAGTATGCACACTAGGCAAGGCCTTATGTTTGGGAAAGGGCAGAAGTCTGAGGATAAATAAGTCTTTTAAGCTTCGATTGCAGCTGTCTGAAGTTTCAAAGTAGGCAGTTCCAAAGGCTTAGGAAAAGAGATAAGCTTGAATGATGCCCTAATGAGCTAATAGGCACACACTGCCCTATGTGTAGGAAATGAGCAGTAACATCTGTCCGAAAGGATCTCTCCGGCATTTTGCTTAATGTCAAACGTTGGAATTTATTTTGGTGACAGATTTGTGGTGTCCTTATAGTACTCCACACTGTGGAATACTTTACTGGTACTTAATGTCCTGATTGGAAAACAGACACATGTACAAGAGAAATCCTCCAATATCTTTAACATAAAATATACAATGGTCCACATGAAAGATGCTGGTCTCATTCTTCTGAAGGGAAATATATATAAAAATATAATTGCATTTGGAGATGTTTTATTCTGAAAGCAGAGAGACAAAAGATCTTTTCATGGTTTGGGGCACTGGTTACCATACTGTATTTACTACTGAAGGCTAAAAATTTGGGTGTACTACACAATTCATTGTAAACAAACACTGATATGGAGTGTGAAATGATGGTGTGGCCTGGAAAGTGCAGTCCAGCAGCTACATGTGATAACTACTTAACAAATAAGAGTAATTGTGCCTTAATCCAATATTTCTTGTAGCACAGTAATCAGAAGTGTTGTTATCTTCATTATATCCACCAATTTGGTTTATTCCCAAGGTTTATGGAAAAGAGTGTGAAAAATGTAAAACACTGACTAGACAAGTATCACTGGGTGTCATGAATGACAGTAAAACTGGAAGTTAACATGGCAATAGGGATGCAAAGAAATAACTACCTGAAGGCTGTATGGGAGACTGGGAAATAAGCAGCTGGAGAAAATCCTAAAAATAACTTTGTCTAGGAAGCCCCAGCTTTCAGTTTTGTTGTTGATCTCTGGAGCAGCAACTTTGTCAGTCATATGCACCGATATCCTTTCCCTTTGGGGAACCTTTAAAACTTGACTTGTCAATCTCCTTTGAAATGGTGTGGTATTGAATATCAAAGGGAATAACCTTTTGCTGCACTGGTCTCTGACCTGCCCTACTAGCGCATTCCCAGTCTTCTCAGAGAACCTAGTTCTCTGTTCCTTTGAGGAGGGATGGAAATCCTCTATTTTGTGGTTTGCAGGGGGTCACATTACTTGTATAGTTCTAAAAGCTCATTAAAAATAATCGTGAGTTGGATTATAAGGAAAACCCTTCTTTAACCAATATGTGATAGCTTCATGCAAGGTCAGTAAAGTTGTTCTTATGCCCAAGTGTGACAACCAGTCAGAGTATTTATTAAGAGTTTTGTATACAGGCAATCAAAATCGTGCTCTGAGGCTTGCAGAGGTCCCTAAGCAAAATGAGTTTGTGCCAGTGTATTTTGGTAAAGTTCTGATGGCACTGAAATCAGCTGACAAGGATTAAATAAACACAACCAACAAGCAAGCAAGCAAACAAACAAAAACCAAACACCAAGAAAACAAACAACTTGACTTTAAATCCTGGCCAAATTCTGATCTTTCGGTCACCTTTTATAGCCACTGTGTTGCTGCATACTGCTGAGAATTGCTTGGAAATGTTTACCTATCATGAAGGCAGCTGTGCAGCTGAGATTTCAGGTGGTGTGGAAGCAGAATGATATTCATTATTGCATGTTTCTCAATTTGGGGAGGGGGAAGTTGAGACCTTTAACCATTTACTATGGGTGGGTGAAAAAATACATGGCCAAGGTAGCTTTATTTCATAACAGAAAACTTGCTAGGGTTTCAGTGTTTGAAGTAATGTGTTCTTTAAAACCTGAACTATGTGTCTCCTGGTTTTCAACTGTACTCATGGATGCCAGAGGCAGCTTTTCAGTCCCCAAAGAGTACCATTTTCCACTCTTAAGGAAGAGAATTAGTCACTGCAGTATGTATATGCTTAAATGCCAATGTCAGATTGGGGTCTTAAATTAACAGAATTATGAAGCTGTGTCATTTTCAAGCTACCTAAATACTTGTGAAGCCTCCTGCATGAATCCGCACTGCTTGTTTCTATGGGCAAAGGAATACTGATCTGAAAAAATTAAACACTAACTTCAGAGTATTTGCAAACCTTAAATCTTTTCTTGGCAAGAGTATGAGTCAGCATACAAAATGCTTGAATGACTGCATAAACCTGAAAATAGGAAGATTAACCTTAAAGCTGGGAAGGGAGAGATTTAGAGGTCAAAAGCCAAAACAATGCCATATGATTCAATTCATCATTATGTAGCCCAAAAAGTGGCCTATAATAGAGTGAATGGTATAAACACTGCTGTAGCTTGCTGATTTTGTTGCTTTTTCTAAAGAAAAATTAGCTATAGTTTACATATATGTTATGAGAACTTCAACACTATTTTCTAAACTATAGTTTTTAATGTCTTTGTGTATCTTTAATCTTGCAGTAATGTGGGTTTTTTTCCTTCTCTGGCTTGGTGTCATAATATTACTTATGCGCGCCTAACTTGGATGAAGAGTTAGCCTAATTGTTGCATTTCCTTGGCTTCACTGGACTTGAGTTTTTAGAAGGTGATTTTTCTTTCTTCCAGTTTTATAGGTCCTTGTAGATGATGAATTTGCCATCTATAAATCTGAAACAACATTTAATGGCAATGTTGAATGTATAAATATTAGGTCTGACTTTTTCTCAGGTACTGAGCTTTTGTAATCGCTGCTGTAGTTGATAAAATTTACAAGCTAAGTATTTTGGACTTTCAAGTTGTTTTTCCTGCGTGCCCGCTTCACATATTAAAGCCTGGAACTACTGTTAGAAAACTGGGTGTAAAAGCTAGTATGTCCTGGCTTTAGTGGTTTATATGCATTCTATGAGCTATTTGGGGTATGGCTACACTAGGGTAGAAATATAATTTGGTTTTGCAAGTAACCAACTCAGGATTTGTCATTTCTGTGTGCCTCCAATAACTAAAGCATTTGTAGATCATAAAATACTAGCATTCCCACTGAGATACTGTAGAGCTATAAATACATGTTTACTAAAATACAATTGCTAATTACTCAGACATATTTACTGGAAAAATATTCCTTTATCAGAAGGCAATGCATAGCACAGGTTTGTAAGTCTTCTAGTGAGTCAAGGGTTTGTGGAAAACTATGAATTAATGGATGATCCTAAACACCAAATGTTCTGGCTTTCCTGCACCTCTGAAACATATACAAATTTCAGACTCCAAGACCACTGGTTTGGTGAGCCTCAGGTTCTAGTTAGCTCTGTGCTCAAGGGTTGCCTTGGGGCTCAGAAGCCTTCAGGGGTTTAGATGTCCATCTTCATGAGTTCCCCTGGTTGTTTAAAGGGACTATATTGTGGAAGTTGGAGTTGTATTAACTCCAGGATCTAGCATTAGCTTGATGGGATATCTATCATGCGAGATTAAAAGGATAAATAAATATCCTTGGACAGAGCTAGACTGGAGTGGGTAGGTATGACCTTAGGCAGCCAAATTTAATGTTGCAGTGGACTCTCCTTTAAGCAGGAGGCTTTATTAGACGTTCTCTGGAGATTTCTTCCAACCCAGCGTATTCTCTAATCCTATGATCCTCTCTTGAATTCAAATTTGCACCAGGAAGTATGGAAGTATCAACATCCTGTACTGAAGCTGGAGGTATTGGCTTGGACTCCTCAGCAGAAATATATGCTCTTGAGCATAGGTCTATGGCAGCTCAAAGCTCAGAACTGAGGTTGGGGTCTCAATTATGGTCAAGTGGCTTAGTGTTATGTTGTCTGCCTGTGTGGAGGTAGACTTCCTGGATTTCTTTGCACAATTGCAGCAGTTGGAACCATTTTGGATTTTGGAGCAATGAACCAGAGCAACTTTGTTTTCAGAATTAAAAAAAATAATAATTTGGACTTCAAACTTAAACTTTTTCTTGCATTTCTTACCGGACATAATTTATCCTGACAAAAGTTGGTGAATCGGTGATGATAGAAAGTATTTTATATCTTACAAAGCTAGTCTGTCATCTGTTGAAGGAGTGCTTTTATTATGATTCAGGCAAGGATTACATAGGTTAGCCAAAGATCTTAATCTTATAATTACTTTGAGTACTCCTGTTCTCTGTGGACTTTGCCTAAACTAACTGGGGGGCAAGTTGTATTTTGTTTTTCCTTGAAGAAATTAGTTGAGTTACTGTTCATCATTGCCATGTAGATAACAGTGAGTTTTATCTTTTGTGGTCTTGAGAACTTGAGCTTTATTAATACTCCAACTTGAAAATGTCAATTTTAATGCTGGAATATTTCTCTATTGTGAAATTTGGGATTACTTGTGCTAAACAGTGCCAGAAAGGTAACCTGATAACTATAAACATATAATACCGCTAACCATTAGACTGCTATAGCCTCATGTTATGGTGGATAAAATGTTTGTGAGTAAGAAATATGATAACAAAACCTTTGGAAAAGTGTTTCTAGGAAAAAACCTAGTTAGTAGGCAAACAGATGCTGTGAAGATCAAAGTCAGTGTTTGGAACCTGGTTTTTTTGTGTTCTTTGTTTTTGGAATGTTACCCAGAATTTGTCTGGGTAAGGGCTGGGATTCAGAGCTTTGCCCCTGGTGTGAGAGCTTAACTAAATACAACTTAATGACAGTGTTTCTCAAAATTCAACCGAAGTTGTGCAAGACAAACGCAAGGAAGTATAATTCCTCCTTGATATTTTGTTACTAGTGTTTCCCTTTCTTATTATCCTAGCTTTAGTACTTAAACCAATACAGAGATTAGTTTATGCAATTGAAAAAGGATGTAGTGCTGCCAGCTGTACTTCTGTGCTTGCCTGGTTCCTTTTCCTTGTTGCAGTTTTAGTTTCCAATCCCAGTAACCAGTTACAGACTGAGTAATTGTAGCCTCTCACTGGCATTTCTATTCCTGTTTGTTTGCTGCAATAAACCAGCTTTAGTTCCATTCATTTATTCAGTGTGACAGGTGGGTAACATCTTCAGTACAGCATGAGAATCAGTAAAACATCATTTTCCTGGAAGCCTTTCAATCTAGGTAATTTTACTTATTTTAATATAATAAACATCCAATCCATGGTCAGACGCTGCCTGGAGCCTCCTTTTATTTGCAGTGTTGGAAGACATCTTATTATACAGTTGCCATGTGTCTCAGTTAGAACTTTGCAAATCTTGAGAAAGACTGAACCAGAAACAATTGCAAAATCAGTTTTTCTGGAGGTCTTTCCCTTTTGGGAAGGTCACCACTTATCTGGGTTCCTTATTTGAGCTTCCATGTGTAAGTAAATCCTGGGTTTGACTTTTTAGGTGGACCATCAAAAGTAAATCAAAAAGAAAATACAGGAGATGGAGGTAACTGGCAAATTGAAAGTCTTTCAAGTTAAATATCCAATACCGGCAATTTAGGATATGTTGCTGCTGACATAATTGTGTCTTTTCAGTGATAAGAGTTACACTGTTCCTTAGCTTTTCCAGAGCTGGCTAACGCATGACCTTAAAATTACCTGTCTTTTACAAAAGCTTCCAAATGGATCCCCTGGAAATAAATAGGAACAAATCTATTTTCTAAACAATTTGGAATTGCTGTGGTTTTTTTGTTATCATGATGACTCAGATTCATAAAACATCACACAGGCCTTGCTTACTTAACTGATTAAACAAAACCAGTGACCATCTCTTTACTGGAACTCTTCAGTCAATAGCTAAGTGTCACCAATTTATGTTAGCTAATTTGGAGTGAAGACCCTGGGATCTAGTCTGCCAAGCCTTAAAAAGCAGGTTTGTCCAGCCTGGATTGTGCTTCATTTACTCTTTCAGTGAGATGGGCTGGCTGTTGGTGGTCAGATCACAAGGGTCTTTGCCTGGTGGTCATCCTGCAAGCTGTGACAAAAGGGCAGCAGCACTTAAGAGGGCTTCCTTTGCTGATGCTGGAAAGATTAAACCCTTTTTAGCCTAGGAAGTTTCCTAGGAAAGCTGCTTCCCTCAGGCCGTACTGGCCAATTACTCTATAATACATCATCCATCTCCTCTTAACACCTATAGCAGGCTGGTGAGTGAGTGTTTCAGGAAGGAACCGGCGGCCTGCAGGCAGGTTGAGAGGGACAAACCCACCTCCTTGCTGAATTATCTTTTACCAAAGCTTCAAGGTAGAAACACCGGGAGCAAGGGCACTTCTGTGTCGATGTGCACTTCCCCTTCTGCATCTCTTACCTGGGTGAGCAAAATCTCCCACCTGGCCACCAGATGGGGGCATTGCTAAGATATTGATTAACAGGCAAATGCTTATCATATCGGTGAGTCCTTTGCATGTATAAATCACTTTCTTCATCTTTTAGTCCACATTGCCCTAAACGTTGCACATACAATGACAGACAAAATGCCTAGTCATCCATTGATTTGGTACAGCAGGAAAATACCCTTAAGAATAACCCAATAACTTGGTAAGATTTGAAGGGATTTCTGCAGATATAGTTTTGTTTGTTTGGGTTTTGTTTGGGTTGGGGTTTTTAAGCTTTCTGGAAGTTGTTTCCTGGTTTTGGTTCCTACTTCCCACTGTTGCACATGAAAGGCTGGATAAATGCTTTTTCTGTTATCAGTTTTATCATTAGTTTACCAGACCCTGTTTTGGTGAGCATTACAAAAGCCTGTATTTTTTATTGCATATGAAAATACTGTGTAGGTTGTGTTCTTCATTTGACAACCACCATCTGTTTTCCTGAGAGGTTAAATTGTCCCATTATGTTTTATGAAGAAAAAGTGTTTGATTCTGTTTTGATTATGTTCTTAATTCTCTAAGGCAGCTGAACAACTAGGACAATTCTCCATGAGCTTAAAAAAACCCAAAACCAAATCAATGAGGTTTCATGTTATTTCTGTTTAAAAGTTGGTTTAAATCTATTGTTGGAAATTGATATTTTTGCCATTATATACTGGAAAAAAACATGGAAACTTGTAAAATCCATGGTACCTCATTGATGTAAATGTACCTATTGTTCTAGTAGAATGAAACTTACCAAAAGGCAAAATTCTGGATTCCTGTATTAAATAAATGATTGCTTAGGGGGTTTTGTCAAGATTTTTATCTTGTTGAGCAGGTCCTCTCTTAGAAATATCCTATATGTGACAATATATAACTGCATGCTCCCAAATAAAATGTAAATTACATGCGTTTCCTTAGTGTAAATAATGAAGAAAAGGGGAAAAAAAGCTCATTTATAGAAGTGTGATGCTACTTAGGTAGAAGTTGGGCAATTTTTAAGTTGACATTAATTCACACCATGTCTGTAGTCTTTATCATGAGAGATAAGATAGAAAATGTCCTGTGGTTTGCCTACCTGATAAAGTAAAGAGATTTGATGAGAAGCAGCAAAATGAAAACGGGTAAGATCAGCTTTATGACTCTTTTTGTAGCACTTCAATAAGGTAAAAAGAGGGCCAAAACATGTCTTTAGAATTGCTACTTTTTAGCATTTTGGTTTTTGGTTTTGTTTTTTTTTTTTTTCCCCTTTAAAAGTCAGGTTTCCTTTTCCGCACTTCTTCAAGCAAAACATGAGATTACCATAGCAGTAATGTTACCCAGATCTTAGGTGGGTACGAAGTTTTTACATGTCATCTACCCATCCTAGTGCTTTTCAAAAGAGATAGGTGTTATTACCCTTATTTTGCAGATGAGAAACCGGGAGCAAAGTTGGATCTATTTGCTCAAGTTCATTTTTGAAAGCTAGAGATAGCTTTTTCAGTTTATTTCAAAATAACCGTATTCTTGTACTGAGATGCGTTGTCTTTTAGTGGCAAAAAGGTTTAATAAAACTTAGGAAAACCCATGGTTTTGCTGGAGGTGGGGACAAGTATGCAAAATAACTTTTGACATAGGGACCCATATTGTTTCTTTGAAAACTTTCTTAAGAAACAGGTAAGGAAATTGTTCTTTAACAGTTCTTTATCCATTTATCTTCCCACAATGCATCTTCTCACTGAATACCATTGTTCAGGGTATATAAATTCACCCAGTTTAGTCAGGCTGTCTTTCTATAATATGCTTCTGCTCCCTCCTCAAGCAGGTTGTCTTTTGCCTTTGGATTTCTGTTGTCATTTTAAATTTTAGTTAATTCTCTATTTGTTCTTGATAGAGACCTCTTGACATGGACAGCTTAAATGTACGCCTGTGTGCAGATAATAAGTACATAGGTTCTCTGTATATATACTCTATGACGGTAACCAGGTTGCTATCTATATATCTAATCCTGTGATTACAAGGGGGTTTCTTTTTGTCATCATATTAAATAGAAAATCCTTAACTCGTTTATCTTGTGACCCAGTCATATTATCAATAAATATGAACTTGTGAAAGACATTGTGGAATCTGATAAGTCTTAAGTCCTCAGAAAATACTTCCCCAGTAACCTTTCTTATTTTAACCAAGTGGATAAGGACATTAAGCAAGGAGATATACAGAGTGAATAATGCAAATAGTTATGCTGAGCTTTCTATCACAAAGTTATTAAGATGCAAATTTGTATTTGTTCATACTTCTACTTGTATATCTTCTGAATTGCATTTTCTGTCCTTTTCACTTGATCTTACAGGAGGAAAGATAAAAGCCTTTAATGTGTAAAACAGAAGCTGATGATGTGATCTGCAGCCCGCGCCTATGGTCCATAACCCCTGATTTATATCAGACCTAAGATAATATTAAGGCATTGAAGGGGGCTGGGGGACACCTAAATGAAATCCCACATAAGTAAGAAAGAAGCCTGAATGTAAGCAATCGTGCCTTTCAGGTCAGAACGTCCTGATGTTGCGTCAGAGGTGGTGTCACTTAGGTTCATCTGATGTGACATTTTTCTTGCCATCTACAAAATCCACCAGTTCCAAATCTTTATCTCCTGGCACTTCTTTTTTTTCTTCTGAAGTGCAGATTTCTGCAACTTTTAACTTTGCTTTAAGAAGGCTTTTTAAATTATTATTTGTGTCTGTTCCTTCTCTTGGTTTCTTGTGACAGCAAACCACAGTGCAGCACGGGCTTGTCATCTATTGCTGGCTTTTCTGGAGAGGGTAGCGGTGCTTGCGCATCCTTGTTCTCTGACTCACTGTTGTTTACTATAGGTGCTCCTCTTACGTGCTATGCAGGAGGCAGACTGCATCGTAAGGGAAAATACGTGTCTGGAGAATAACAGCGGTAAATCTAAAATGGAATTCCAGTAGAATGAAGTAAAACATGCTTCCAGCTATTTCTGCCATTTTGGCTGACAGAGGGATTGAGCTGCACAAATTACATCACAGAATAGGTAGGAAAGCAAACTTGTAAAAACAGTCATGGTCTCTCTGAAATTCTGAGCCAGATGTCCACGCTTTCGTATCTGTTTCCAGGCATCAGAAATGGAGTGACAGATACTTTTTAGCTGGTAGCTGCATTTACTCCCTCAGAATTTGTGCAAGCCGTTATTCCTTGGACAGAATAGAAAATGCCATGGGCAGCACCTAGCAGTGCCAACTACTTCATCCCAACTGCAAAGCAGAGTTTCTCAGAGTTTTATATGTATTTCTTTTCCTTGTTATCTTTGGCTTTGATTTTTACAAGTATGTTTGTCTCTGCCTGTATTTTTCCAGATATCCCTCCTCTGGCACTCGCACGCAAACCGCATTCTTTTGTTCCCACTTCTGCAAAATATTTGGGATGAATCTGTGCAGCAGGAATTATCTTGACAAATGTCATTGCAGGAGTGGTGTGGTCTCGACTTCCTATGTATTTGTGTCTTATGGATAAGTTTTCTGCTATCTGAGAAGGTATTTTCTGACTGAAGTATTTTCCTCTGACTTTCAAGAAGCATTTCTGGTACCATGGAGAAGTTGAGCTTGCCTGTAGACTGTGAAATCACTTTTCCACCGCTTTAGATGCCTGTTTTGCAAAAAGCTGTAGGAATATAATGGTTTATTACTTATAAGAGTTATTTGGCCAATTTGAACGAAATTTAGTAATGAAGTTAGAAATGTCTCGGGAGAGAAACGCAGAGGCAGTCTGACTGCCTAGGCATTGGTTTCTAAGAGGCTAAGATTAAAAAGGTTTGACTTTCCCTAATTCTGTTGCAGCTGGCTCTTGCAATTTGCATTGTCTGAAGTGGCAATGGAGGAGGACTTTTTGCTCCTCCCCATGCCTGTAACCTATGTCCTGGGCAGCTCCTGAATCTTCTTCCATTCTTTTGAAGGGTCACACAGCATCTCTGGGTTTTAGCAGGTTGTTCTAAAGATCTCTAGGACAGGGCTGAGGGCCAAGTGAATAAATGAGTCCTTCGACAGATCCTGAGGATCCCCTTGCATATCAGCGGAACGAAGCTGCAGTACTCAATAACACTACAGGAGCACATTTAATTAGCTCAGAAATTAAAATCCACAAATGAAGCTCGTACCAAAACCGAGGTGGCCAGGACCTTGTGAAATCAGGAGAGAGGGGCATCACCTCAGTGCCCAAGTCACTTTAATTGTTTAGGACCATGAATGAAGAAACAGTGAGGGGTAGTGCTGTTCTGCTGGCATGAACATCCCAGGCACTGCAGACAAATTTCCACCCAAAGCACAGCAAGATTACTCCTGGCTACAAGGTGAAGCAAGATGTGATGGATGAATGGGGAGGGGGTGGGGGAGAAAAACTGTTTAATTTTGCTGTACCATTTATGTAAAGGTTTCATTGAAAAAGCAGTTCTAAAATTAACTGAGTGTATGTCTGAATTGTTTTGCTTAGAAGGGGAAGAGACCTTTTCGGGGCAGTCACGCTCATGCGCTGACACTGTACTAGAACTTTGGGAGCAGAGAAACGGCAAAATAATAACGTTTCCTTTCTTTTTTTTCCCCTCTGGGCATTTCAAATGGCCAGAATAAGTATTTTTGACACATGCAGCCATTCCTGGATTCAAAGGCTCATTAAAGCTGCAGATTAAATCCACTAATTGAATGGTTAGTTAGTGTATTTTTAGCAGTCTTTTTATGTTGATGTCCACAAACTGACACAGTTAGAGTACTTCTCTTGCCAGTGCTGTAGGGATCTAAAGCAGGCATCTTTCCTACAAAAAGCTGTACTATAAAACTTATGTTTGCTGTCTTAAGATCTATTTCTTTCATCATCCAGACCAAAGGATCTACTGACGCTGGACTACTCTGCTTTCACTTTTCATGTCTGCACTCTTTTCCCCTCTGGAAAAGCTTTGCTCCTCTCTTTCTGTTGCTAAGAGAAAAAGCCCCGTTGCCAGGGAACAAGTGCCCAGCACATACTGATGTGTCCTCTGTCAGATGTTGAAAATGTTCTTCCTAAATGTTTTCATGTGCACATATAGGACAAGTCTTACACGCGACAGAAAGGAAGGGTGGAGTGGGGCAGCCTTTCTTGGTGATGTTCGAACCCACCCCCAAATTATTCATCTTTTATGCAGCAGTCCTACTTCCATCCCTTTGTTTCACTTCAATTCTCTGCCCCTCCCCGTAGTTCAGACAAAGTATAAAATACCACGCTTAAAACTTCCTCTTTTTTTTACTGCACTTGTTTAGAAGTGATATTTGTTCTTTCATTTTAAACTCAGTCTGATGCTAGCGTTACACGGGCAGGATGTGCCCAAAAACTGCACAAAAAGAGCATCCCAGGGTTTGGCAGGGCCGGATAAGACTGGAGTTTGCGGCTCATAGGTCTGCTCTTGAAACTGTGAGCTACCATCCCATTACTGAGGGCTACCATGGTCTCTGTCCCACACTCCTGGAGCAGCAGGCGCAGGCATTCAGTATGTAGTTAGACTGTCCTTAGCGGTGTGCCTGGCTTTTCTTCCATAGTGTAGAATTAAACCTTCTAGTTCACAACTTGGAGCCTTTTGGAGCTAGACAGCTGGCAATGTGTTAAGTGAAAATCTCCTGGGGGGGGAGGAAGAGGCAGTCTCTGTGTGATCTTACAGTCAGAGCTGTGTGTATATTGTCAGTTGTATGTTACTGGCATATGCAAAGGGCACCTCTGAAGCATAGAACACTTTTCTTGTTCATTATCATCTTCTTATTTGACATCCTGCGTTGAGGATGCTCTGGGACAGATTTTTGAACCTTTCATTGTGTGTGGATGTATTTCTACATGTTTCATCAGCACATGTAAGGAAGACTTCACACATATCACTTGGTGCTTTTCAGGTTAGTTAAGCCTGAAATGTTTGGTGGCTACAGGTATCTTGAAGAGAGGTTGGTAATGAAATATAGCTAGATAACACCTGGTTTGAGAAGTTTGTAAACGCTTAAGTTTTAAAGAGCTGAAGAAATTGAAAGGGATTGGAGAAATGGTGTAACAGCATCAACACTTATACTGCAACCATAAAAGTATATATTTGGCAGACTTTGGTATATTGAGACTTTGCCCTTGCATAAATGGGTTATTGACCTAAATTAGCATTTCTACTGCCTTAGAACAAAGGAGAAGCAAAAATAATAGATTCAGAAATAATGATGTACAGCTGTGTGTTAGTACATACTCTGCAAAGTCTCTGGATTCGATCCATATATGGGAGGATTGCCTCCAGTGACTGCTTCTGTAAGGAATGCTTCGGCTCCACTGGTTGTCCACAGATCACCATGAAGAGAAAGGGACAAAATGGTTGTGTTTATCCCAAACTATTGACCAGTTAGCCTAAGCCTACTGGAAACAACCAGAGAAAGGATCTGTGATTTCCTTTTCTTGCATTTCTGATTGATGATTTACAACCATAAACAGTTTTCCTTTTTCATTTTGCCTCTAAGCCATTTTACAGTTGTCCTTCCCCACGTTTTGCTTTTGAGCATCAAAAGCTAACTCACTTTTTTGGGATGCTTTTTTGACTTTTCTTCTGAGAGTTGCATGATGCAGCGCTGTACTGGAGATTACCTTCTGCAATCCAGCTATGCTTTTGGGGCTAGGCAGAGCTGTGCTGTGGAGAACTAGTTCAAGTCCAAAGCCAATAGTGGCATGTCAGCAGGAGGAAGCAGCTAGGCATCTTGCAGTGATGCTGGCCTGCTTTTTTTAGGGGTAGCATTAGGACCTCAGCTCCACAGCCCCAGTCCCTCATTTAATTCAACTTGTTAAACTATTTCTGCTTGGAGAAATATGAACAGTAAAGGGCAAAGGGGCTTCAATGCTAAGAAATGCCAATGAACATATCAAGACGATTAGGGAGTTTTACTCACACTCTTCTGTATGTTGACCTTCCTCTCTCTGCTGGGGAATTGTCATAAATCGTATGAGTCAGTGTCCTACTTTTGAGCCTTGCAAAACTCAGCTATGTTATCTCATTCATATCTCTCAAGGATTAAGATTACAGCCAGGTATTCTTCCCTTTCATTTCAGAAAAGAATAAAACTTGCAGCAAAATGCATTCTTCCTTATCTCGTCTTGGTAGAGCTGTATACAAACAGTTTACATTGTCCTCAGGTGATGGAGTTATTGAATGGGTAATTCTGGAAAGCAGGCTTTTCATAGATACGTTGTTATTCAAATTTTAAACTATTACCTATTTGTGATACTCATATGGGGTTTCTGCACTGTTCTTGCCTCATACAATAAGAAAAGAATGTCCAAAAGTCTCCTGCAGGGAAGAGTTGTGTACATATTCTGTCTGAAAAACAGTAGCTTCCCTAGGAACTCACACACAGAAAGCTGGAATTTGTTTTCATGAACCATACGCTGGAGGATGCTTGACATTCTTTTACGGTTGTATAAAGCAAACAAAAGGGATGTGGATATAAAACAAATTCATTTATAGTTTCAAATGAATATTCATTGTGTTATTCACCCCACAGTAGTATTTCACACAGAATCAGAGATTTTCAGTTTAGGTAATTCTGATGAGTAGTGAACAAGAAATTGTTTCCTACTTGTAAATCAGATTTGCCTGTTAAATAATTTACTTGTCCTGTCAGATTGTTTTTTCCTCCGAGCTGTTATTTAGCAGCATGTCAGTATCATAAAAACACTAAAAATTAGTTGGAATTGATTGTGCTTTGCTTGAGCTCTTTTTAAACAAATGTTTTTTGGAGATGCCCTTTATTTCTTTATTAACATAAAAGTTAATTTTGTTCTGCCTACACAGGCTTTCTTTAGGGCCATTTAAATTGGCAGTGATATAGAGAAAAAATGGTAAACAAAGATGGCTTTACAGTTGGCATTTCCCTTGATAATTTTGGATGCAGTTCTGCCTGGTGTCATACACAGTATCTTGCTCATACAAGTAACCAAACCTATCCTATCTCAGCAATTTAATTGCTCAAATATCAAAGAAGATACTTAGAGAAGAAGCATTTAGGAGCTTTTTTTGATATGCAAGCCCATTTTCATGTGACTGAAATTGCTGCAGCGTTTTTTGCTGTATACCATAATGGTTAGTGATAGGCTTATGGTCCACCCAGTGAAATTAAAGGTTTTGGCTGTGGAGAGTTGTGTCTTCTAATAGCATGGAAGGCTACTTAAAAGTTCTTCTTCAGGCACAGAAGCAGCTTTGATTGCCCTATGATCATAATAGAGTTGATGTAAACTTTCAGTGTTAATAGTGACTGAAGATCTTAAAGCAAGTCTGCTAAGGTTTCCTGAAAGTTATTAACGTCTTTGTAGAATAATACAAATTTTCTTACAGGGGTATTTCCTCATTAATTTAAGACATGGTCAGGTTTCTG
This sequence comes from Poicephalus gulielmi, assembly GCA_026283885.1. NCBI lineage: Eukaryota > Metazoa > Chordata > Aves > Psittaciformes > Psittacidae > Poicephalus > Poicephalus gulielmi. The sequence continues at coordinate 22,036 of JANEXQ010028395.1, forward strand.
GTGTAGGCTACTACTTTATAAATTCCCATGTTAGTATCTCCAACTATTCACTCTTCCTTCTGCAGTTCCACGCTGTTTAGTGATTGTCCACTGTTTTGCCCCTTGTCTTAGCATTACTGCTAGGTGTCGTCATTTGTTGATTACTGGTATTACTTTCTATTCTAACATTACATTTCTATTTCTAACATCTACTTTGTTCACAGGAGCTTGGGATTTTTTTTACATGTTACTTTTTACATTTTCCATTTCCTTTTGTTTTAGAAATCCAGCTGAAGCTGGGTTGATACATTCTGACGCCTACTATATTTTTTCTTTTTTGTGACTTTTTTTTCCCCCCTTCCCTTGTGGAAAGGGAGCATGATTCAATGACTTTACTCAAAGTTAATTATTGTTAACAGATTATTGAGGGACTTACTAAAATAAGCAAAATGCTTTTAAGGTCTCTATGAAAAACTTCTTTTGTTGAAGGTGATGAAACCTTTGGATTATTCTGGAAAGAGGTAGAAAAAGGAAAAAAATTACACTTTTCATTGAAGAGAAGGCTAATTTCTCATCTTCCAAAGGGGATTATTTTGAGGCTACTAGTTTTTATGTTTTGATATATGAACTATATTATGTTAACTTTTGTTTGCATTATCTCTGAAACACTCAGCGCTTTAACATTTTTGAAGGTGATGTAATTAACAGATGGAAGTAGCAGCCAGCCATGGGTCCTGTCAGGGTGTGAATATACTTTTCTAGGACTACCGAAATGACAGATTTCAACATGCCTTGGCATTAAACATGGTATGGATGATTGGCTTTCTTGGGCACGGCATACAGTTGACCCTGTAACCTATAAATATAGAAATGCAGTTTTGCACAGTGTGGTACGACTTGACTGGCCTAATCATCCTCAATATGTAGATGACCCAGTTACCTATGCATGTTAGCAACATGTTATCACAGCATTGGTGTGATATTTCATGTATTAAATCAGTAGAGTGTCTTAAGAGCTTGGTTCTCTGTCAGAACTCCAGAGCCCATCTCAAGCATCGTGGCACGCGTGAAACTTCTCTCCTGTGCTAGGTCTGTGTGCTCATTAGCAAAGCTGTTAGTTCAGGTTTAGAAACGTTGGGATCTTGGGACAGTATCTTGGGGTGTTGCTGGGCCAAGAGGTCACTTTGTTGTAATTGATGCCTTGCCTCCAGGCAGCCCAGAGTTACCTGCAGATACAGAGGCTCTGTGAGATGTTTTTTTCTCTTTTTTCACCATGGAATTAGGTTGTGCTTTAGGATTTTGTTTTGTTCCCGATGGGTTTTACCTCAGCTGTAAGGATGATTTTGCCCTGAGCTGCTAACAGAAACTGAACTCTTAATGCATTGACTTTACTATCTGCTCAGGTTTTTAAATTGAAGTTTCAGTTTTGCCTTAAACTGCGACTTGTTTTCTGTAGTGACAGGGCACTACTCGCCCTAGCGCAGCATGGCTCAGGCTCTTTGCTTAGTGCAGATTCTGGTGGCATGCTGTGATGGATTATGAGGTTACCAGCAACCTATGTGATTGCTTTCTAGTGAAATCTGTGGATAAGGTGTTTGTGTATATAACAGTAAAGCTATAGGTATGTGCCTCAGTTTCTGCAATGCCAGCAGTTATTTATTAAGCCTGATTTTAGGTCCAAGGTTTGATAACAGGGGATGCTTCTGAGCAGAATGAAGGGGGGTGTTTGAGGACAGGAGAGACCAGAACTTTCTTTTCATGACAGGGAGATAGGACACTTGTAGGAACAGGGCAAATGAAAGCAAGAGAAAGCTGTGAGTTTTTCAGGATGCAGAGTGCCAAGTTGCAGATGTTGTCTTTCCCTATTTCATTTGGTTGATCAGTTTGTCCAGTTTTCCCTTTAATTTTAAATGAGTCGATAATAGACTTCAGCAAGAAATGAAAATTCCTCAAAGAAATGAATATTGTTCTGCTAACATCTCTCTAAAAGCTTCCTTTTAAAGTTCAGAGATTGACTTGTCTTAAAAGTGTCTTGCATTAACTAGAGATTTCGCTGTATAGGCAGCTCAGGTATTGACAGTGAACTTACCTGCTTTTAGAGGTTTACCATAAACTGACAGCTGCAAAACCTTCTTCTATGACTGAGATGAAGAAATAGAGTAACACAAGTAGCAGGTGAGAAGAAATTTGTCACTCAGTTTCTCCTGTTACTTTCTTCATCTGCTTAGAAACACTAAACCCAGTACATAATGCTTACTGTATGAATTGAGGGCTGGTTTTGGTACAGGGTAATGAAAATGGCAAAGAATATATAGTCTTTCTTTAGGATAAAACAAATATATTTGAGTGCCTGCTCAAGAGCATGTCATCTGTATTTTGAGTATCACGTATTCCCCACTGGCTATCAGGATTTTGCCATCTTTGATACCTGTTCTTATTACTCTAACCTTTACAGTCTAAGTCTTATAGCTTAATCAGGGTAGAGGTAAAGTTGTTGTGCTGCCAAGCTAATGAAGGAGAGGTAGAGTCAGAGAAGTAAGAAAACACAACATTAAGTCCTTTTGGAGTACTTTCTGCTACATAAAAACAAGCTGAAAAAAGAATGTCTGCTACCAATACATTGCAGATAAAGGCCATCCAATATGGGCTGCTGCTTGTTATACTCAAAATGGCTCCAAACCCTATGCATCAAGTCAGATTTCTCTCTGATCTCCCAGGGGTAGGTGATTGCAATGTAACATTATGACTAAAATTTTATGTCTAAAAAAAACCCACACAGATTTTATCTCCCAGGACTCTCCTCTTGGTTCCTGAAGAACTGCGCCTGGAATACATGATAGTGCAGTAGTGTATGGGAAAGAAAAGGAACAGGAAAACAAAGGAAAAGGAAAACAAAACCAGCTTCTTTGCTTGCCAGCTTGTAAAACTTATCTCATTACTTCACACTAATGGTCATATTTCAATATTTCTGCTCTTGAATTTGTGTGAATTTCTGGCTTTTATGCTCTTTTTTTAGGAAAAGAAAAGAAATAAAGAAACTGTGCTAAACACTGAGGAAGGAATAGTCAGAAAATACATTTTATAACAAATGTGGCCTGTTTGCCTTTAAACCATTGCATATGGGGTTGGGTAGTACCTTATTACAGGCCTAAAACAAGGCAAAGAGTTTATACATGACCTGTGAGTCTTTGCAGGACGTGCATATTAGAAAATGAGATCCTAACTTTGGCTGAAATGAGTGAAAGCTTAAATTCAAAGCTATGCTGTACAGCACCCTATAGAACTGCTAAAACTCACTGCGTAAGTCAGAGGGGTAGATTAGATTACCTTGAGGGTGGGTTTAATAACCCAAGAACAAGAGAAACTGTCCTAATGGTAAAAAAGCAAAATGCTAAATCTCCTCTGAGTTTGATGTTCCCTAGTTCAGTATATGCTGGCAGTTGATATTCTACACAGCATAAATAAATCTGAGGGCTGTAATACAACAGTTTTTGTTCTTCCAAAGATTAATCCAGCCTCCAAAAATATTTCTTCTGTGCAGTGACTTTTGAATATGGGCTTTTGGTATTACTAAATGATTGGGTGTGACCTGGTTTATACTCTAAAACTGAAAAGTCTGTGGATTCAATGATCTGATTTTGGGCTGATATTTCATTTAATTATGTCTCTGCTTTTCCCCCAAACTTCAGTCTTTTAAGCAATGGAACCTGACTGTGTATGACAAACGAAGGTCGTGATAATTGTGTGGAATTCGATTAAAATCAAACCTGGCATGAATTTTTTAGGCATTTAACTGATCCCAAGACACAGTCGCCAAGAAAACAGGGAAAGGGCAGAGGATTGAATCCCTTAATTTTTGGTAGAGTTACCATGATGTCCTGACAGATATGCTTTGGAGTACATGAGAAAAGGTATAGAAGGAAAATGGTTGTTGTCCTGTTTAGTTTCCCCTGGTGCTTGGGAAATGGTTTTGGTCAAGGCATGAGTTATTAACGGCATTGGGTGAAGACTTCCATTCCTGTTGCAAGTTTCCATTCAGTAGCTCTGAGATCTTGGAGTAGGATCTGGCAAGCAGATAACATTATTTCTCTTTGAAGAGCAAAGCTGCCTTTGGATGGTTAGGAGGAGTGAGTAAACCTCAGTATCATCGTCTCTGTATATTAAGTTTCCTGTTTGGGCAAGTGGTTTATTAAGAGAGGCAATTGCAGGTAGCTAATGTAAAGTTTGAGTTAATTTTTAACTGAAGTTTCATTATGACTGTTATTGTAAGAGATACTTGCTATTCTTTGGTGAGATTGGCATTGAGTAGCGCAGGAGATCTTTAGCTTTTGGTCTCCTCAAATACCATAAAAATCTCTGAAATTAACACTAGGTTCTTTTATAACTTGCCTCCTTTCCCAGAAGACAAAATGTTCCAAATGGATGCCCTTGAGATGAGTAACAACAAACCTATTTTCTAAACAATTTGGAATTGCTGTGTTGTTTTTGTTGCCATGATGACTCAGATTCACAAGAAAAGATCACACAGGCCTTGCTTACTCAACTGATTAAACATAACTGGTGATCGTCTCTACTGGTATCTTTCAGACACTAACTCAGGTATTTATACTGATGGTGTTAATTTTTTTGGATAATAAATCGATTTCCAGCACTACTATGCACTTCATGTTTTGAAATAAAAGCTACTCAGATACCTCAGGGTGCACCAACGATAAATCAGTATGACTGTTGCTACTTTTCACAGTTTTACAGGGAAAAGAAAAGACTAACGATGAGCTTCTGGATTAGTCATCGGAACAAAATTGGCACATATTCCAAAGAGAACAGAAAAGGTGAACAAGGTCTTGGGAATGACCAGCAGCACTGAGATGGCTACACTCTGCTGCCCTTGAGCCTGACAACCCAAAGGCCAAGGAGAGACAGTATCAAGAAACCAGTGCCATAAGGAGGGGTTAGGCTGTATGCATATAAGGAAATAGAGAAATGAGACTGGGAATTGCATGCACACATTGCAAAAGTTTAGAGAGCTGTCCAGGTGTTGCTTTGGATAATTATGGTAGGTTTCCAGGAAATGTCAAGTATAACATTAACTTATAAGTATCAGGTGTTTCTGTGTGATGTCAGACCAATGGGTTATCTATGGTTCTGTGTGCCTCTGCAAGGCAGAGATTTGTGCTTCTGCTGCTTTTCCATATCTAAATGCAACCCATGTTTTAATAAGCGCTTGTAGTTTTTTCTACTACCTGACCAGTAAAAGGAGAGATTTGATATATCCTTGCTGCAGTCTGAACAAAGAGATGCTTTCAGATATTATGAGTGCAAGAACTAATGTGTCAGAATGGATGGCAGCTACCAGATTTCACAGGCTAAATATCTGCTTGCAGCCTGATCTTCATTACAGAGCTGCAAATGTCTAAATACAAAATAATATGTAAAGAACTTGATGATTTTTGCATAAACTAAGAAAGATGTAAAATGTGTGAGAGTTTTCATTTTTCTTTCATTATGTATTATCTTTAATTTTTTGGAGTTGGCACATCTGAATATTGTAATTCGTAGCATGCTTACCCTACTGTTTGCTTTGATTATTCAGGCACTTGCATGGATATGTGGCAGAACATGATTCTTAAATGGTTTCCCAAGTTACCATCTGCCAGCTGACACCTTAAGTAACTGTGTGCATTCCCATAACCCAGCACAGTTGTAAACTGAAATACATTATCAGCCTCAGTGAAAAAGTTAATACCAAAAAACCATACCCCCAAACCCCCTGCCAAACAACGCCCCCATATGCTATTATTTCCTGCCTTTTTTGAATTTTATTCAGTACGTGTTATTTATGTAGGAAGGTATGAGTGTGAGCAGGAATGGTGACCAAGCTGGTGGTTAATGATTGTAAAATCAGTAGCATGCAACTGTTTGGCTGTTTCTGTACACTTAATTTAGGATGCTATTGCCTGAACTATTGCTTGAAATATTGATGTCAAGCATCTTAGGGTGTAATTCTCATACTTGGATGCGGCAGTAAGTAGTCTGACATTGGGCTGTGGCATTGAGAATGCAAATTGTCAGAGTGGACGCGTTTTCTTTCTGTACAAAGGGTTTAAAAACCAAACACACACACATAGAGAAAAACTCCAAACAAACAAAACAAAACCATCCCAAAACCAACAAAAGGCTGTTCTTTACTTTGTTATTCTTGTTCATACTCCTGTTATTATAAGAGTGCTTTGTTGGTGATACACCTTTAATATCAGATGAGCTCTCGACTGCCACAGGGATGCATTCACACCAGCACAACAAAATGTAACACAGTGTCTGTGTCTGATATGCTTTAGGTGGGAGTTGTGAGTTTGTTTTGTTTGTTAATGCTGAAGCGGTCGCCACGTAAAAAGGAATGTAAGAATGCTTGATGCCTTTCTACTCTACAATGAAGGGCGTCCCCCACCCACGTCAGTTTGAGCACACAAGTACAAAACAGAGCAGGTAAAATTGCCAGGAGTGGAAAATGTGCTAGGGTGCAACTGTGCATCTCTTGTTTTGCTGCGGTTTCCTTTGTGAGGGCTGTTATAGGGTTTCACTAATGCAGCTGCCAGTAAATCTCATGGATTTTTATTTTCCTAATTTTACTTCGGGCTTTCTGATTATTGTTTAGTCTGTTTCTGATAGCGGCTTCTGATTTTTCTCCTTCACTTAGGCCATTAAAATGTAGCTGTAGGTATTGTTAGACAATAATTCATTATTCCATTACTCTGTTGTGTACATTGCATATTACCTTGTGCAATTATTTAATTAAAATATAATTATAGGTTGCTAACCTACCAGAACAGATAGATGAATAAAAATTTCACTTGGAAGTATAAAACATTTGGATTCAGCTGCAGAAAAGATTCATTGGCTGTAAAAAGAACCGGCTTTTGAGGATGGTGCTTATCTGCATCAATACCATAAGTGCATTTTACTTTGAAAAAGCTCCCTAGAGGGTTCATGAGACTTGTTTGTGTGCTTTTTACTATAAATCTGGTTGGGCTCAAGGGTTCCCATTAAGTCAATGTTATGAATACACCCCTCTGGTGGAACTACTAAAAACACTTTAAAGGTAATATCACAAATATAATTACAATTGAGTTATTAGTTATTTAAACTAACCCAGATGCTGGCAGAGGTTGAAGCTTTGCTTCAGTGTTGTTGTTTTATTGTTTCTTGCATCGTTTTGTGTTTGTGCATGCACTCTGAAAATAGTGTTTTGAAGCATCTAGAAAGGGTCCACTGAGCTGAGGCAGCCAAGGACTGGGAGATGAGTAAGAGTAGTTTCCTTATGATGCTTTTTCTGAACAGCATAGCAGAGGCCCTTGGCCTCAAGGTAGTGAACATTTGATCATAAGGCACTGGAGTTTAGGCTTCTGGCATTAAAAATATGATTGTGAAGTGAGTTAAAGCTCATGCTGGGGGTTTAGGTGCCAGCTAGCTCAGAATATACCCCATAAAAATGAAACTGACATCCAAGATAATTCTGTATGTATTTAATAAAAGGGAACTATTTTTATTTGGGAAACCAAATTTACAGAAAGAATTTTCCGAATACTTAGCTGAAAATATTTGTCCCAAAGAAATTTGTTGTTCATGTGATGGAGCTGCAAAAGCAAATTAAACCAGAACTGAATGAAACAGTTGGATCTCTTCCAAGAAGCTTACAAATGTATTGGAAAAATGGAATATGCAACAAGAATTAAGGGAGGATTATAAGAAAGTATTACATTCAGTTAGTAGGATAATTTAATAATTTTCTATTCTAATGAAAGAGTGGAATGCTCTCTTTTTCACCACTTCTATTAACATGGGTAATCTTTATTCATTCATATGATGATGGTGCTTTTTCTGTTAATGGAATGACTTCTGTGGTACTACAACATTGGTAGGATATGTTAGCCTGTGAAGAAGTGTTGAAAGCCTGAGGTAAAACCACATGAGACTGATACTAAAAGCAGTCTAAGGCTGATGCAGCTTCCTTCCTGAGCCCTCAGGTCTCCTGAAACTGTATTTGGGTCCACATTTGCATATGCAGAGTTCTTGGTCTATAGGCATGATTTAGCTGTACAAATCTGTGTTAAAAGCAATGAACAAATTAAGATCAAATCCATCTGTTCTTGCAACAAAATGTTGATGATGTGCAGATGTACCCATGTTATCTATAGAAATTTCTCTTCATGTGCAGAGGCTGGGCAGTAAGATACAATATTTGGTCAATGAGATTGGTATTTTGTAACAGCAGTAACTTTGGCAATAGAAAGTAAGGTTGGGGCAAACAGAAGACACAAACTGATGAATGGGGGCACACTCAAAGCTCTTGAGAAATTATTTAAGTAGGGATTTATTTTCAACATCCTTAAATATAGGTACGAAAGAAAGTTATTTAAATTAAGATTAGATGACTAGGAGCATTTATGTCTGTAATTTAGTGTGTTCTGTCTGCCTTTGTATGAAAGTAAGCCTAGCCTGGCAGTATTTCTAGTACTGAACTTCTCTAAAAGGCTTAGACTGTCTTGCATCTGTGTGTCAAGTCTCAGCATTTGAGGTCAGTTTTTGAGCTCTGGCATCTTGGGCGTGTGAAGTACAGAGTCCTAGCACTCCTCAGCACTATGCAAATATACAGACCACCCAGGGCTGAGGTCCAAGGAGGGCCATCTCTTGTTTATTTCCTGTTCAAGTAAGTTAGGCTGATAGCTGGAGCTTTAAGGTTTCCCAGGAGCAGGGAGCTAAACTACTCTCTGAGCTATATGGTCTGCTTGAATGGCTCTCTGGTGCCTCTCCCCTAACCAGGGACTGGTACAGCCAGACAGTGAAAATAGCTTACAAACAGCACCATTTCATAGTAAACTGAGTTCATGTTCTGCATCAATGTAACAGATGCTAATCTTTTCCAGAGGACTTGTTGTTTTAAAGTAGTTTGTATGATCCCATAACTGTGTTTTCAGAGGAATGGTCAGTAATTTACTCTGGAAATAGGAGAGAGGGGTATTTTCAGCCTTAGAATTTGCAATGTATGTGGGCTTATTTCTTGAACGAAGATTTGGGATAGGCACAGATCTGTTAGGTTTTCATTCCAGATTTCAAGCTCAAATGGTAAAGGCATGTCCAAGAGGATGCAGACTAACTGTCCATTGTGAACTGCAGCACAGCAGCTGATGCTGACAGGTATTAGGGGCTCTTCAAAAGTAAACAGTGTTGAAGTTGGAGAACAGTGTTGCTTTCCAGTCATGAATAGTACATATAATACATTGTCATATCATTTCCAAGAATGCTGCTTCTATGTTTTCAACTAATTTTCTTTTCCACCAAAACATATTTTTGTGTTAAGTACTACCTTAGCCTCTTCTACCACTGAGTGTTCTGATAAAGCCATGTAAAGAAACCAGACAAATTGGTTCACGGACAGGAGAATAAATAACACTGTTAAATAAGTCAGAAACCAAGTTCTAAATAAAATGTCAAAAGTGACTGTAGAATGACCATATTAATGAATGATCAAGACCAAGCACAACCTGTTCCCTTCCACCCCCTACTCCGTATTGCTAGAACCAAGTGGAACTTCAGTTTCTACTGCTTCTAGAAATGATTGAGAGCTCCACAGTTTTTAACTGGGCTCTCACCAGAAAGCTTGGTTTCACAGAAAGGTGATTTACACAGAGGCAAAATGAGTTTTTATTAGAGAAAAAATTAATTAAAGGACTTTTTAGGATCACCATAATTTTATGTATGATTTTTGCTCTTAAATGCTTTCCTGTTGTATCTTGACATCAGTGTATGTCAGCGAGCAAAACCAACAGGGAAATGTTTTTCAGTTCATGAGAACGTGAGCTTTCAGGAACACTTTGAGCAGTCTTGAGACACCCAAAAGTAGAGCTTCTGTGGGAACCAGATTCCCCAATACACATACAAAAGGTAACCAGTAAGTAGCCAGGAACCTGGCTGTTTTTACTGTAACTTTCCAGCAGCTGGCAGTGCAGATTCCGCCAGTCAAGACAGTTTCAACCCTTGGATGTCAATCTGGGATTCCTTGCCCTGTGAGCACCAGCCTGGCAGGTGCCCAAGAGCTCCAAGGTTTCCATTCTCCTGTAGCTGTAATAGCCCAACTCTTAGGCAGACATGCCTGTCTCTAGGATAAGTTTACTGTGATCAGTGAGAAGTTTACCACTATGTAGGTTTCTTTGTTTCTTCTCTGATGTTTATCTGGAAATAAATGTAAAAAAATATCATTGGATTGTTAGGGTAGAATAAGCAGCTGTGGGATGCCAGGGTTGCTGGCTCCTGACAAAGTTGCAATGGGTCACTGATAGTTTGGGGTTCAATAACAGTGCTCTCTGTGAGACCCAGACTTAATGACAGTATTTAATATGTAGCTCTGGAGGATGTTGAAGTATAAAAGTGATTTTTAAATAAGATGGTTAAGAGACACCTAACAATGACAGATGGAAAGGTCTTTAGGTCATATTAAGACTGTTTAAAGGCAAAAAATGGGTAAGAAAATCAGTTATATGTGATAAAACTTAACACTTGATTTTTTTAATAACTTATGTATCACTCAATGATTCAAAGCAATAACTGTGATGGTGATTTTTGAGCAAATAAGATTACATTCAGAAGACTGGAACAAATAAAGCAAATTCGATTACTACTTGAAGTCCTCTCAGAAGCATTTCATTTGGTAATAGTTTAACCATAAGCAACAGTGATTTTCTAATAGATCATGCATTATTTCTGAACTAATAGTAGGAAATATAACCATTACCAGTTGTCCAGAAAGTAGAACAGGTATGAGACTACTGAAAGAATGTTCTGGTAGGTTTTCCTACCTAAAGTAAACTTGAATATAATGTTTTAGATGGCATTTTTCATTTAAACTGTCCAAACAACCAGGTAAAAAATAATGACCAAGAAAAAAAGAAAACAACCCCCTGATAAAAAGTAGAACTAAAGAATGGAGGTGTCCTGCTTTCAGATGCCAGAAGGAGACTAACAGAGGGTACTGCCGCAAACAGCGATGGGATGGTTTCAACACAACCAGAGGAATAGCATGATGAAACGAATTACATTTGATTGACTAGTGATGCACACTGGTGGATGCTGGCAAGGAGGAACCTAGGAACTCAGGGGGCTTTTTTCAGGTGTTCTATCTCCTCCTCCTAGGAGTTCTGCTTCTACTTTTCTTGACATGGTTTTAAAAGAAACAAAACTGTATGACTTGAAAGAGACTGTTTCAGTGCTGTTTCTGGAGCTTGGCTAAAATAAAGAGCACTAAGGGTAGATTATTTCTGAAATGACCAAGGGGACCTTTAAGTGAACAGTAAAAGGAATTGATATAGAGCTTAAATTTACAAATCTACGCAAGAGGCACCTTACATCCAAGCACTGCCTCAATTGCATCTCTTAGCAGAGTGGAGATTTTTCTTAGGAAGTTGAAGGAAGCAATTTTAGCAAAGCCATTGAAATTTAAATACACCACAAACATTATTTTTCTTGTGTTCAAAACCCTTGCTTTTCTTTTTAAGTAGTGCTCAGGGGGTTGAAAACTGGGATAAAGCGCAAGTGTGTAAGATGTCTACAAAAATCACTCATTTACTCAAATACGGTCACAAATAGGGGGGGATTTGACTGTGGCTTTAAGGATGTAGCAGAACTTAGCAAGAGAACGATACGCCTTTATTCCCGCTTTCCATCTGGTAGTTTTCCTTCCATGAATTTTATCTGTCTGTAACCTTTAGAAATACAGCTTCAGTCTCTCTGCCAGAGCCATGAAAGCTGGTCTGTCATGTGTTTGAATTAGTATGTTAACAGGACAAGAGCCGCAGAGATATATCTTGGCAGTTCTAACACTGTGTACTGAGAAATAACATGATAAGGAAAATTAATGGTAGTAGCACATCAGCTAGTGTAAATATGACTGGCAGGTTTTATTTGCATGTGCTTTTTGGTTTTGCAGAGGGTAAAGAAAAGTGACAACCTGAACAGCTGCCTGTTGAAACTTGGTGCTTGAAATTATGGAATTCGTAGATTGGCTTCATCCTGTGATTTTATTGTTTGCCATTGTGACATCTGCTAAAAGCTCTCATGGTAGATATTTCTAACACATTTCTCAAAGAGCATTAATGATTCATTGTTTTTAGGGCTTTTGTTTTGTTCTTTGTGTGTGGCGGTTTCATTGGGTTCATTACTGAAGTCCTAAGGCCAAACTGATCCCTAGTGTATCTTGTAAGCCAGCTGAGGGTAGGAGGATGGATGATAGTTAATTGTTAACATTAGGAGCAACTTTTTGCTGGATTAGTATTGAGTTGAATCCAAACAGAACTACTGGATGTCAATGTGCTTGGAATACTAAGTTTAGAAACTCACTTAGGTACCCTTCTGTCTAACTCACAGAAGATCATATTTGTAAAGGCTGTGCAATAGGGTATTTTTATATAGATTTGGAAATTTCTCTATTTTGTTTGTTCTCTATTCGTTTATTTTTTGATATTAACATTCAGACTGCTGCTGACTAGTGCTGCTTAAATTTCTTTGAATCCTGCCTTTTTGCCTGATATACATGAATAGATCACATAAGAATGGGTTTTAATGGATTGAGAGTATTTTTCCTTAGCTTATTATCTTTGCAGTCTGCATGCTAATTTGTTGGTTCAGTGAAGTGCATGTTAACCCAGTGGATTATTGCAGTCTAGATACTTGTAGAAATATCTGATTCGAGGATGAAGGGTCAGGCTGTTCCTCCCCATGCATGGTCCTGACATGTTTAAGGTACGTTAGAAATAAAGATAAACTATGCTAGTGGGGTAGAAGTTACACATGTAATAACTAAGCCAACAATAGTCCTGAGAGAAGGATTAGAGAAAGTGACATGTTTCAGAAATCACTTTTTTTAGATTTGCTTTAGAGCTTCTAAAGCTTTACCAGCGTAAGTTAAGGTGTTCCCCTGTTGCTGGAGAGCTGAGCTTGTTCTCTGCCTGTTCGCACTTTCTACAAGCTTTAGGACTCAGCTTTGCATGTCCCTTGATGTACAGAAGCAATGACGTGGCAAGCAAACAACTACGTGCTGTGTCACATGAAAAAAGTAGATTGTCTTAGCGGAGAGAGAAACCCATAAATACATTTTGTTAGCAATTAACTTCTTAAGGCCTTCTTAAGTTCTAGACTAGTTCTTTGCATATTTCTCTAAAGGCTTCTTAGCTCATTTCATATGTTACCTTACTGCATTATTTCCTACTTGCATCACAGTAGTTCCCCAGTCTTCTGTTGTCTGCTTGAAACTAAGATCTGGTCCTGCAGAGCTTTTTATTCCTTATCTTTGATTCAAGTCAAAGGTACACTCTGCCTTTCCCATATGCTGTCTGAAGGACAGCCATTTGGCCTTGAACACAAGCCTGTTTAGGACAGGTGTTAGTTTATATGTTGTGAGGAGGTTAGACTCAGAACTTAGGGAAAAGTGAAGGTTACAGAGAAGGGAATTAAAAATACAGGGTCAGGTACTCAAGAGTGTGCACAGCCAAATTCCATGTGATGGACAGAAGGATAAGAAAAATATCAGAGCATCCAAAGGCCAACATTTTGGAAACTTGTGAACTGCTGGTGTTTTGATCCAAGTGTTTTCTTGTTAATAAACCCAGTAAGTCTTCCTGGTCAAAGTATAATGGTGTAGTAAATCTTAGATGATTAAAAAAGGCATCCTTTTTACCCTCAGGATGAGTAAATGGATGGGAGAACAATTTGCAACAGAAGATAAAAATCCATATTTTCAAACATTCAAATTTAACTATGTCCTGGATTCAAAAAATGTTATTTTTCTCCTTCTTAGTAGCTGGTGCAGTGCTATGTTTTAAACTTTAGCCTGAGAACGAGGCTGATAACACACTGATGATTTTAATTGTAGCTAAGTAATGCTTATCCCGATCAAGGACTTTTCAGTCTCATGCTCTGCCAGTGAGGAGGGGAACAGGAAGCTGAGAGGAAGCAGAGACAGGACACCTGACCCAAACTAGCCAAAGGGGTATTCCATACCACAGCATGTCATGCCCAGTATAGAAACTGGAGGGAGTTAGCTGGAAGGCCCAGATCACTGCACTAGTCTGGCTGGGTATTGGTCAGCGGATGGCGAACATTGTGCATAGGTTGTGTTCATTGTTTTCTTTTCCTTTTTCATCTTTTAGTTTCATATTTTCTTCCCTTGTTATTTCTCTTATTATTATTATTATTAGAAGTAGCTGTAGTAGTTTTGTATGGTACCTTAGTTACTGGGCTGTTCTTGACTCGTGGGATTTACGTTCTTTTGATTCTCCTCCCCATCCTTCTGGGAGCCGTGGGGGAGAGAAGGAGGGGAGTGAGCGAGTGGCTGTGTGGTTCCCAGTTACCGGTTAGGCTTAAACCATGACAAACTGGTACAAATGGGTACATTATCTCTCATGTAGTGCTTGAAACTTACCCTTGCATCCAATTTGCTGAATTTACTTTGATTGATTTAAGCCTGTCTTGAATTCTTCCGACAAATCAAAAGGAAAAGCTGAGAATAAGATGCAAAACCTGCGCAGCCCAACATTGTAAGTGGATCTAAAGGAAGTCAGCACTGTCTGACCTATAACCAGTGGTAAGTACCAACTGCTGGCATTTTCTTAACTTGCAGTTGGGTGCCTGGAAAAGATGCCTTAAAACTGTGCTTTCAAGGGGAGGTACAGACTTGTGTTGCTCTGTGATTTGCCTTTGTATTTTATTCCTGTGGCTGCATAAAGTCTGATTTTAAGGACTAATTTTATGGAGGAATCAAGTCTGCCCCATTATGCATGAGAAGTTCTGGTAGGCAGAAAAAACGTGATGGTTTATTCTTCTCAGGCTATCCTACTGCAAGTTTTTGATGAGGGCAGAGCAGCTCAGTTAATTGGAAGATTATTGTATTCTTTTTGTGACACATTTATGCTTTTTCGCTCTGAGTTGTGATGATTTTAGCTGCTTTGGGACAGAACTGATGGTGACTTGGCCACTGGGAACTGGATTCACTTGTACTCCAGTGGAAATTTCAGCATCAGTTGAATGATGCTGTAGTGGATGTGATTTCTTCATGCAAATATTTGAATGAAGTTCAGCAGCAAGTATGGCTCAACAGCCAATAAGAGCTGTCCACATATCTGTAAATACATGAACAGATTTGAGCCAAGGCAGATGGATTAATCATAATGGATTTTGGTGGCATTTGGCTTGTGCTTTTCTTCTGGAGTTGTGTGTGAAAGTTTCGGGAACTTATTTCTCCTTCCCCTCCTCCTCCACCATTTATTCACCAAGTTTGTTGGGTTTTTTAATTCACCATCTATCTGGGACTACTACTTGGTAAAAGCACTTTACTGTATTTTTTAGTAGCTTTTTTTTATTCTTATTTGACAGAAATTAGTTTGCGCTGATCAGTTGAGTACTTTAAACCCTGCAAAGCCTACTATCAACTGTATGATGAATCCCTTTGTATTTCTGAAGCCTGAAGGATAACCATTTACAGGGACCAATGTGAAACAGTTCTTGGTTTTGTATTACTTCATATTATTTATGTTTCATGAAGTAATGATCTTGTTACAAGGTCATCAGGAGTATAAGTAAATTTAAGTTTTAGCTTGCAGGGTAGTTGGTAGTGCTTCAGAAACTGTGCTGTTAATCTACACTTTTTCACCCCTCTGGAAAAAGAAGTACTATTGCTTTTGCCAAGCTAACTAAACTTATTTAGCTTTCAATGAAACTCACCCGTTCATGTTCTCTTTGCTCTCCAAAGTTCCTTCACTGATGGCCTTGAGCAATGAATATATAGACTGAAGGTTATTGTAAGGCAGCTTATCAACTTGAGGTATTTTTATTCTGTGGGAAGCAAGGCAAAGCCCATGTCTTTTGGGCAATTTGGCATTTATATTGTGTGGTAAACACTTCTGGAATGGTTGAATTAGATTCTGAGTTTAATTGGGTTTAAATGAGAAAAAAGTCCTTCAGCAATGATAAGGAAGAAGAAAATAATTTATTGTTTATGTTTCTACAACAGGGTCTGAAATTGGATATTTGTGAAAACAGAAAATCTGCAGACACTTTATGTGCTTTTATGTAATTCCTGTGGGCTTTTAGATGCAGTTAAGTAGTCTGTTAAAGGTATAATGTTTTATATGGTGATTGTGGGATAAAATTTCACGTCCTGATACAGATTGGGGCCCATACTTTTGGATTTTTTACTTCTAAAGGTTTGCTTAAGAAGTGTAATCTCTCATAAGAATATTTGATGTGATGCATGCCTTCCCTGAAGACGCAGGTAGGATATCTTCCCTGAAGGCACAGGTAGGATATTTCTTGCAGTCCTTCATTAGACAGTGTGGCAAAAAAGAGATGTTTATTTAAGGAGATGATCCTTTTCAGAAAGAGAAATTAAAATTCTTGAAGGTGAGGAAGCAAACTACTTTGTTTAAAATGAGCAGACAAAATGAATAGTGCTCTTGCAGAGTTTTATTTTGTACATGTGTCAGTGCAATTATTAATGTAGTGTCTGTGTGCCTAATAAAATTAGATACATCTGTCATCTTTGCAAGGCATTTGAGTCTTTGCTGCAGTAGTTCTTGTATTTATTTTCTTTTACACTATTCTTTTATGAATCAGTAATGTTTCCTATAGGTGGAAATAAAACCGATTCTCATCTCAATAAGTTGCTTAATAATAGTGCCATGCATTTGCTTTTGTTTGTCACCAGAAAGAAAAGAACATCCATTGCTCTGAGTAAAACTGGAACTTTAATTAGCCTTGCCAACAAAAAATAATTATTTTGTCAAAATCATGGTGTTATTTTCTGAAAAGAATGTCACTAACACTTACTTTGGGAAGTATTACCCTAGTCACATTCATACTTCCTCTTAGAATACTGTGTGAACACAAGAGCCAGCAAGCTAAATGTTAATAAGCAAGCAATATATTGAGACATCTTACTGAGCAACATTTATTTTCAGAAAGAGAAATTAAAATTCTTGAAGGTGAGGTTCATCATTAATGTCATTAATGGATACAACAATTAGATGCTCATCTCATGAAAATCATTTTTTTTCTTTTTAGCACCTACCTAACCAATAACATGGAATCATCATACATGGGGAAAAAATGCTTTCAAAGAAAGCTTCAGAATGCCAGTGACAAGAACTTATCTTCCTTTTTCTAAGCACCTCTGTAGGATTTCTCCTGAATTACCAATTTTGATTTTAATTCAGGTTTTGCTTTTAGCCTTTCTTCTACTTGATTAATAGGGTAAGATGAAATTGATTTATTTAAAGCAAGCAAACAAAAAGGGATCTGGACAAGAATCAGCAGGTCTTTTTTTGGTTTTATGAATGAAGGTCCTTACAGCAATACTAACTGTGCTCTCTGCTTAGAATGGAAGTGGCCTCTGCTCTCTGCAGTGGTCCAAAATTAACATTCTGGGTGATGTTGGTGATCTTATTTCAAAGATTTTAGCATGTTAGTAGCAATTACATCCTGTTTTACCTCCTACTATCTCTTTTCAGTCTATGCATTTGATAATTACATCTGGGCACCCCAAGCAGTAGGTACATTCATCAGGTACTCCGCCTTGCACAAGTGCAAAGAAATATTCCAAAGTGAGGAAATACACAGTCGTTAGTGAAAGAATCATCTGCATTCATCCTCACAGTATCTATCACATCAGAGTTTCTCAAATGCCAGAAATACCAAAGTACTTGCTAGTTCCCCTACACTAATGTTATTTTTACAGCATTCCAGTTTATTGATTTATATTCACTTCCTAGATTTCATGAAAAACCTATTAGGTCATGACTTTCAAGGAGAACCTATACACAGAGCAGTATATTGTGCTTTTCTGTTTAATTTTATTCATTTTTAAAAAGCAAAATTGATCTCTGAAGACTTCATTCTTTCAATATTCATTCTTTTATTTATACGTTAAAATATAATGAATTTGCAGTGCTTTAACCTCAGTATAGGTTGCTCTAGGAATTGAACCTATCATTAAGGCTTTATGGAAAAATCAAGCTTGGAAAGATGGGTAGGTTCACAAGGAACAAAGCTCTTCATCTTTAAAATATATTATCTTAGATAATTATTGGATGTGACACACGAGAAAGACATATGCAAGTAGAAAACTATTGATTTTTGCGTTAACTGACAAAGCTGGAAAATCCAACATGCGATTCTCTAGCAAACTGATCAAACCAAACCCTCTTTACCTGTTTACATAACATGCATCATAAATATAATAAATATAATGCATTCATATATAATTCCTTGTGCTTTAACAAAACCACCAAACTTGCCAGTTGGGAAGGGAAAAGAACACTTCACATGAGGTCCTGTGTGGAGCAATTTAAAAGAGCTATAATTGAGAGAGACATTTTCTGCTAGTGGGAAACAAAAGTCTGGTCAGCCCATGAAGTTTTGGGGCCTAAGGACTGATACTAGAGAGAAGGTTTAATGTTTGATCTTGCTATGATATTTGACATATATAAACATAAATCTAGAGTTAAACCTGTGGTGAGGTTTCACCTGCTTAGAATATCTTCTCTGATGTCTGTGCATGGAAGTTAGCTTGAGTGATTATATTTTCTTTACTGCTCAGGTTCATGCTTAACTGAGTGGATTAAAACTTCAGGTACGTACAAAATTGCACTGACTCTGTAGCTAGAACTAAATCCTCTCTCCCAGCTTTTTTTTCTGGCTTATTTGCTCTAATAAAATGTCAAATTTATGAGGGAAAGGATCTAACTGAAAACTCAAGCAAGAGCTTAAGAGGAGAATTGCTGAATTCAGGTTCAACTTTTCTTCAGATGCAGAACTATATTGAACATGTCAGGATATTCTAATAACTTCATAGTCCTTAATGTGAACAAATTAACACTTGCCTGTGTAAGGTGCCTCACTCAGCGCTCCTAGTTTATGCTCTGATAGTCTTGATTTCACCTGCAGAAAGCGTGTAAAATAAGTGGGACATGAGAAAGGCACTCTAAGAGGAAGGCAAAGGGTCCCTCATCTGCTTAGCATGCAGAGGAGGGTTCCCTGGTTTGCTTCTTCTGCCGTCTCTTTTTAAAAGCCTGGCTGTGCTGAGGCACATAAATAATAGACTTCTGGTTTCCTAATATGACTAATTACAAACACTAAACTTTCTTGAGTGTTAAATTTATCTGGCAAGTACTTCAGGAGCTACAATGCGTTCTCTAATGAGAGTGATAGGGTGGGAATGGAAAGCTGGACACTTTGCATTGCATCTTTTTACTGCTTGAGGAGAGGAGATAACATTATAGCCTCTTCTAAAGGCAGAAAGCAGCTCAGTGCTGGTGGGGAGATGCTGCCCTTTCATTACGACTGTAACATACATACGCGTTTAAGTATGCTTTGAGTGGCTTTGCAGTGTCTTTTACTCAAGGGCTCGGCGGTCTTTGCTAATTCCATGAATCATTTTAGAGACAGTTTTATTGGACTGCTTTTTTAGGTAATTGACTACAAGCTATTATCAAACCCACTAACTTGAATATGTGTATCTGTGTATTTCATTCTACAGGAGCTTTCCCATTCAATCATTTCTGAATTAAACATCTTTGTCTTTTATTGGAGCCTCGATAAGGGTAATGCTGTTTGGAAAGGGCTAGAATTCTGTTGTACTTATGCATGTATTATTTAGTAAGTGTTCTCAATGTCTTTTAGAAGACAGCAAACATACCAAGTACGTTGCAATCATTAAGCAAGCTTGTCAAGAGGGATTGGAATACGTTTTCCTGTGTTGTCAGGGAGCTGCTTGATGTATGGATGGCTGTCTTTTTCTTTCTTTAGCTAGTCCTATTGGATATCGTAGTGCAGCTGTGCAAGCCAAATGTTACTGATCCCTTCAGCCCAACCGGAGTGATTGTCATTGATAGCAACTAACTTCAGATGTTGCAAAGCAGGAATTTTTTGTTCTGTAGATAAACATGCAACTACTCGCTGCTTTTAAGAGGGCCTCAAGCTGCATGGAGTCAGATTAGGCTCTGAATGTCCTGGTGCTGTGGGTTTCTAAATTGCAGGAATTTTAACTTCATTATCTATTCTAAATAGATAGCACTTCTGTTAAATATGCAAAAGGAGCTTTTATGGCTGGAGGTCTGTTGAAGACTGAAATACCTCCTTGAAAGTCAGAAGGTTTGTCTCCTAGAATTCCATATTGGTATGTAGCTACCTTCTTTTGGGACAGAATCTTTCATTCCTAAATAACCACTGGCACACTAATGAAAGTAAGGTATTGGAGAAATTCTGCTTTAACAATTCTGTGCTCATGAGAATGCTATCCTATTGAGTTATTCATATTTAGCTGCTTTCATGTGTGCCACAGATTTTACTGTATGGAACTGGGACCTTGGTGAATGTAGATCTGTTAAAGAAATAGATAGATCCGAAAATGCTTTCTGGCTCTGGATCTCCAAGGATTTAATCTGTTTATTGAGAAGGATTGTTCTTATATTACAAGGTTTCATTTATTGTCATTAAACCATATCTAAATCATGGAAGGAGAAGAAATGTCCTTGTAATGTGTTTTGATTGGGGAAGCAGTGAAAGTTTATAATAATGATAAAACAAATGCTGCTGAGTTGCTTTGCAGAAAGAGCATTACTGTAAAATGAAAAATTAATTGAGCTTGATTTTTCCATGAATTCCAGATTGGTGTTCTGCTGAATCTCAGATCCACTGCAAAAAGGTAAAACCTGCGTGTTAGAAAAACTTATGCCATGGTTACTCCTAGCTATACCAATATGAGAGGTGATTAGCATTAAAAAGAACTGTGCGATAAGGCACTTATAATACAGGACCACATTGAATCTTATCATGAATGATTAAAAATGGTGATTAAACAGTTTATGTGTGATAGAAAACTGATGCATCTAAAGGCACTCAGCCAAATTTGGGAAAAGATTGGCTTCTCATGCGATGCTGTATCTGAAGAAGGATTACACCTAGTTGTTCTTGATGTTTGCTTTTTCTTTTGTGGAACCACTTCCCATACAGAAATGGGGAATCAACATGAAATGTGGATATTTTTAGTATAGAAAAATGCGATTCTTCATAAAGAAATGGGTAGGAGAAATTGCTGAATGTGCGTACAGTCTCTAGGGTTTGTTGCTGATGGACAAGCCCGGTGAACAAGGAATTCTCTTTGTTCCTGGACTTTCTACAGATTTGTTGAGTAACCTTGGATTAAATCCACTTTGTCTTTCTGCATCTATTCTGCCTTACTTTGTCATGGCCTCTATCTAACAGTCCATCTAAATGTACAATACAGTCATTCAGTGTGCTGTTTTTCAGATAACACATAGCATAAGGGCACATTTTCTTGCTTCCATATCAAATTACTATTCCTCTAATATAAGAAACATGAGTTATATTATGATAACGCTTTCTTAAAACTGATGTAAATTTTCATTCAATGTTGGAGCATGGAAATAATTATAAGCAAAAAAACCAGTATGGGAAAACCTATTCCCAGTTTAGAAGTTTCAGAAAGCTAGAAATGAAGGGGGAAATGCCTACACAGTGGTGTATTTATGAAACATTGGAACTATGGAGAAGCTCTAGAAAATCCTGTGACTGATAAAATATACAGAAATTACTGCTGGTAGCATAAAGTCCTTTCTCCTTCCTGCAAAAGCTGCTCATCACCCTAATGAGGTTATCCAAGCAGCAGTGAGACACAGAGTCTAGGATTTTATATAAATGTTTGGCTCCAGCATGAGTTGTTATTGAGAACCATCTCAGCAGAGTCAATAACACTGAAGGTTCAGCAGAGACAGCTGTGGCAACTCATCTCAGGAAGATCCTGGCACACTTACAAAGTACCAGCTGAAATACTGCTGTGACAGATAAGGAAGCAATTTATATGCCACTACTAATATCTAATTGCTAAGCACATGCCCACAGTACAGAACTCATCGGTATTTGCTGTAACTGGAGACCGGAGTTCCAGAACTGGTAATAAGTAAAAGAGAAAGAGGCAATTGAACTGGCATAGCAAAGGATCTTTCCAGAAGTTACTCTTGGCAAATAGCTCAAGCAACATACTGGGATTTGGTATGTGCAAACTGCCAATACCCAAAACGAAAGAGGCCAAACCATTTTAACAGCAGTTGCTTGCTTCACTTGGTTTTTGAATTGTCTAAAAAAAAAGCTTCTGAGTTACCTTTGAGAGTAACTTTTATTTTTCCTAACAAACAAGTAATAAAGCAGAGGTGCGGAGGCTAAAAGGGCTGCTGGAGGCTGGATAGGAAGTCCCCATTTCTTGTTAAATAATGAATACTAGTAGAACATTAAGTTCCCAAAGTGCTTTATGGATCCCACCTCATTAAATCTTTATAACACCAGGCAGAGTAATAGCATAAAGGTCAGCCAAGACTTTATGCTTATACATAAGCAAAGAAAGATGTGTCATCTGTGTCAATAAAGTGAAATGAACTAATAACTAAAGAAACACTTGATATATTTGATCTATACTGTACTTGGGTATCCTGTTGCTAACAAGCAGTTTTATGGTACCCAGCTAATGGTACAGTCTTAAAAGCTTTTAAATATATGGAGTTTGGTGCTGGAAAGTGGGTTTCCCAAAGGCAAAACCATTATGTGCATGTTTGTGGGAGTAGTTGCAAAGTATTTCTCATATGAAGTTCTACATGGAGTGGAGACAAGCAAATGGGAATAAAGGATGATTTCTGACGTCAGGAGTTTGATCTAGCTGGTAGCTTTTATTCCCTACATGGTTATCTGAATGTGTAGTTTCCTGCAGTACTCCATCTGGTTGCAGCTGGCATTGCTTCTGTGGAAGAGGTGGTAGAGATACAGTTTTTTCACGTACGAGGTGAATTTCCCCTTCCCTTTCCCAGACTGTTGCTTCTTCTCCCACCCAAAAAGCCCTCAGCAACTCTCAGCATGTTCCTCTGAAGTCTGCATATCTGCTTTTCACACTATGTCAAACTATCCTTCTCTGCTGATGTTCCAACTCCATTTCAGCTTAAGATCTCTCTCGGCTACAGGCATGATGCTTTCCCAAGAGAAAATACTATGCCAAAGTCTTCCTGCAGGGCAAGTTCCATTTCCGGAATGCCTGGCAGCGGTGGTGTTCCACCAGGAGCATCAGCTTGAATAAAGCCAAGGGAAATTTATATTCTATATGAACTTAGTTTTGTTTACCCTAACAAAACTTTGTAATACCTACTGAAAGACGAAGTAGTCTGCAAAGTGTGCAGCAGTATGGGTTTGTTAACAAGAACTTGGGGGAGGTGAGATGTGCTAGTGTTACCTTGCTTCTCAGGAGTGTTTTTTGGTGCCCACTGAGCTCCATGCAGTTCAGCACAGACTGCTGCTGTTTTGTGAATTACTCTCTTGAGAGCTGAGCTGAGGGTGCATATACCACACTAGAGCTGTAGACACACACCCAGAAGAAAAGCAGTGCTGTCAGTGTATACAGATCATCTTTTTCCGAACTTAAAGATGCTCTGTAATGCAAACGCAGTCAACGCTGTATGGAGTATAGCTGGCTCTGGGAAAACAGTGTTCCAATGTGTGCCTGCTGTGGGACACTTTCAATAGCTGTGGAATATCTGGTTTCATGGCTGTCACGTCTTCCTCACGTTTTTTCTTTCTTAAATAATATCCCTTTTAGGCTTCTCTGAAATAGTCACCAAATCCTGAAAGAGCGCAAACACCTCAGTTTAGCAAAGCAGCACGGTAAACTTCCAGGATCATCCTTACAGGGAAATCAAGCTTTCCTGAGAAGTCTGTGTGCACAGAATTATTTCATGTTCTTTGCACTATCCAATAAGATATATTTTGTTGTTGTGTTGTGAGGGTTGGGGTTGCAAGCGCACTTCTTTTTAATTGCTTTTCCCTTCTTCCTCAAGCATCTGAGTCCTTTATTCCACAAAAATGCAGGCATATGTCTTCTGATGAAAACTGGCCTCCCTGCATACAAGACATCCAAGTAGGTGACAGCTGGGAGAATACAAATGTGTGGTACAATGTGCTATTATAATGTCAGAGTTAGAGTAAGGTGGAGGGAATGCTTGTATTCACAGTCTGTTTACAAGTGGAACATATCACCTTTTTGAAGCTTATTTTTTCTACTGAAAGGTTTATTTCCACCATTTTTCTATTCCAGAGAAAAGTGTGAAATTTTAAGCAACCTTTCTGCTTTTCCCTTTACACAGGGACTTAAATGCCCAGGTAAAACATGCAAGCAAGTAAAAGAGGGAGCTGAATTTCTCAACAATCGAAAATAACCATATGTTAGAACATGATTTTTTTCTTTTCATTTTACCACTGAGTGTGGGCCACTATGATTCAATAAGGTGTTTTTGTGTGGGAGGTAGGGTAGATTAAAGCTGCTCCAGTAAAGCAGTAAAATGCAGCATTACTTTATCATTGTGCATATATCCATATCAAATATACTGAAGATGAAATTAATATTTCTACCTATGTATTCCTATTTGGGTAATGAACTGCAGCAAGGGAAAATAT
>JANEXQ010028396.1:0-12946 GCA_026283885.1 Poicephalus gulielmi
TTTGTGTTATACCTTAGTTACTGGACTGTTCTTATCTCAACCCATGGGAGTTACATTCTTTCAATTCTCCTCCCCATTCCTCCAGGAGCGGGGGGAGAAAGAACGGGGGGGAGTGATCGAACGGCTGTGTGGTTCTGAGTTATGGCTGGGCTTAAACCATGACACTAACCCATGTTCAGTTCAGTTTCTAAATTCCATTGGAGCTGATTAAAACATTTTTTGTGTTTATTACTATTTGGTAACCAATGGCTTGCTCACAATTTCTGCCTAATCAGTTGCCAAATGAAAGACTGATTCCATACCCTTAATTCCCTTTGAATATGACCTAAATTAATTAAATTATTTGTCAATGTTTTTCTCTTAACACATGATGAAATGTGGTTTGATCTTAATGTTCAAGATGTATAAAATGGCAGAGACAGGCCTTCAGCTGCTGCAAACTGGCACAGATTCACTTATTTCAATAAAGAGTTTTTGGAATTTTCAGCAGATTGCAGCTGGGCTTATAGCTAGAGTTGACCTATTCCATCTGTGGTCTGCTTCCTAGTTGCCTTACACTGAAAATCGAGTGTTCCTAAGCAGTTGCTCACTCTGGAAATATCAAGTGTGTGAGTGAGAAGTTTCTCTTGTGTTTTGAGTGGGAATTTCTGACTAATGATTTCAGCCTTGTGCTTGGTCACTCCACTTCTTCATTATTGTCTCCCTCCTATTTAGCATATTTGCTTCCATGGTAGTATTTCTTCTGCTTTGTTGCTGGTCTCGTTTCTCCTGACTTCTTGTCATTCTCTTGAAAATGGTATCTGACAGTCCACTGCCTGTTACTGAATCATTCCAGCTATTCTATCATCCAGCTGATGGTCTGAGTATTAACAATCACTATAACCTTTACAAAAATGTATTAAATAATAAGTAAACCTGTTAAACAATGACTTGAAAGAGATTACTCTTATCAGTTGGCTGAGGATTTTTTTAAGCAGTGCTCTTAACTCTTGATTAAATACACTTAAAATATCTTTCTAAATAAGTACACATGTATGTAGAAAGATAGTGCTCTGCATTTCTGGGTCTACACTCAGTAAAGCATGATGACACATTGTAAATGTAGTCAGTGCAGGAAGTCTGGCACTATTAAATGTTTTCCTAAAACTGGATATAGGATTGGACTGGATGAAAAACAAAGCAATGACATATATAAAGCTGTGACTCCTTTGGTTTTTAAGCAAGATAGAATACAGCCCTAATGTCCCTAATGTTTTGTGAAATAAACATATATAAAGTAATCTTGAATTCAACAGTCACTGTCAGATGCAGCCATGGCATTACCTGAGAAAGTATAGGGTAATTTCAGTTTTCTAACAGCGTTGTTTTTGCCAGCTGGGATTTTATTTTTCTTAGTGCTGCACCATGGCAGGAAAACATGAACCCAAATCTGTAGCATCTAAATCTACCTCCAGGGACTCCTGTGCCAGACTGTCTGAAGCTCTTCAGAAGTATCTTTTTTTTTTTAGTGCTGGAATGTTCATATTCATTAACATAACTGGGACAAATGAAAGAGGGAGAAATGCTGAAATAACTGGATTAATTCTGCATAGAATTGTAAGAATTCATGGGGAAAAAGACCCAGGACAATTGTAAGGGATTTCAACAGTAACAAAAAAAAGTGAAGGTTACTGCAGTTCAGAGAAGATGAATGCCTTGGCCATGGTTTGGGAGAGACAAAGGAAGAAAGAAAGAAATCAGGCTTGATTCTTATCTCATGCTACTTGATCATGCTTTGACTCAGGTTTTTGCGTGCACTATCCTTAGCAATCCTTGGCTGACTTTCCAGAATGTCCGCAGTTTTTCTGGGGTCACACTGGCCTGCAGCTGCCTTGAAGTCAGGAAAGATGACTGAGTCACTCTGCTTTTTTGCTTTTTTTTCCCTTCCCAGTGCCAGCAAAGGTTTATCTGACCCAAGCACCTGGTCCTCACTGAACCTGTATTAAACATGGCTGTGTCACTCTGGCATACAGTCAGTAATCATTACCTATCTCATAAGCTATGTCACAGGCTAAACCAGAAGTTAACTTCTAGCACCGTTATATGCAACAAGGAACTCATTTAACGTCATTACTTTTACTTTAAGTCAAAATATTGGAATAAAATCGTACAAAGTACCTTCCAGGAGCTATATGCTCAGACACTGCACAGCAGAAGTCCAAGTTGATTCTGTGTGGCTCTTTATGGCAGGATATTATCACATCAATCTGCAGGCAAGCTGGAATATGAATCTGAAGTTTGCTTCCCACTAGCAGACTCATTTATACTGATTTTGATTCATTTAGACTGATCATGGAAACAAATCACAATATAAAAGATCTGTATTTTCTCTCAGGTCTTGCCTATACTTTTGCTTCTTATAACCTGACGCAAGTGCAACTGCTCTACTGTCCTTTCATGTCCTGAACTATAGGCATCACTAAGCATGGAAAGGGGACTATCTCATGTTGGACCTATTGTTATGAGGGGTGAAGACTGTATTATGAGGCATGGAAGAACCCAAATTAAAAACATGCTACAGAATATCAGGAGTCTTACTGTCATGGTTTAAGCCCAACCAGCAGTTCAGAACCCAGGACACTTACTCAGTGTATTGGTACAATTATCTACCTTAAATGGAGAAAGCTGTGCAAAGATGGGATTTGCACTGAATCAGATCACAGGCGGCAGTATTTTTCTGAGTTGATGTTGCTAGCACAAATATCCTAGAATCTAGCAAACAAAAGGCTGAAAAAATGTACACGTAGTATTTATAAGGGATATGTAAGTGTATGGACTACATGGGGATTATTCTGGTTGTAGATTGGCAGGGGGCATGAATTGGGACCATGTGTTCCGTTACAGTTTCCCTGTGGCAATGTCCCTCTCCTTTTATTCCTATGTAG
Source organism: Poicephalus gulielmi (assembly GCA_026283885.1). Classification (NCBI taxonomy): domain Eukaryota; kingdom Metazoa; phylum Chordata; class Aves; order Psittaciformes; family Psittacidae; genus Poicephalus; species Poicephalus gulielmi. The sequence goes on from JANEXQ010028396.1 coordinate 2,925, forward strand.
ATAGGTAATACCACTGGCATAACTATTTCTTCCTGCAAGTGCAGCACAGCCTTGCAGCTGAAATGTGTCTCTATTTTCTGCATGCACAGCAGCCACTCAGGTGTGCAGCTCATCACATTTGTATTCATGCTATGGGTTGTAAGCACAAAAAACACCAGAGTAAACTGTTCAGGTGTCACCTGTGCCCATAAAATGATGGTCACCCTTTGAAAAAAAACTCATGGAAAGCAGGGTATGTGCAGAAAGCCATTTCATTGATGGATGTTAGCTGCAGGGGGAGGATAAAACAGGCCCTTACCTATAATTGCTTAGGATAATCTTTCCTGTAAGTGAAACATCTACTGTAATCGCACAGTGACTTGAACGCTATGAGGGCAAAATCAAATGCTAGCAGACAAGTTGTCCTCCAGTTTGTTAGGGTTCCTTCCCAGGAGGGCTACATTCAATTATATTTTTCCATGGTGTGCCAGAACAGCTTCACTATTAAGCCAGTTGAGCTTGCATTCGGATTTTCTACTTCAAGTTACAAATGTCTTGCCTTGCAAAGCTTTCCAGATGACCTGAGTGACATGCCAACAGTACTAAAGCTAATTGAATATATATCTCATTTTTCATTTTTGCAGCTTTACGGACCATTTCCTCATTAAAAAAGGTGAGTGTTTGCACAGAAGCAGACAAGAGAATTAAGCAGCAGGAAAAATCTCTATGACAAGTTGTTGTCTCTTTCTTTTGTTTTTGAGTTTGGCAGCAGGATACTTCTGTTAACTCATATTTATCTCACCTACTATAATAATTGGGAAATTACTACTTTGCTTTGGAAGAAATATCCTGTAGTTGAATGCAAGAAACTCTTTGCCTCGAGGCTGTGCTCTATTCTGTGTTTATAGTGCCATATATATCCCTATAAAATTTAAAGAGAGATCTGTAATGATCATCAGTAAAGCACAGCTTTGCAAGGACTGAGGAGGGTAAAAATTTCAGATAATTCATGATATAAAGGGGCTTTCTATACTAATTAATCAATGCACATGCTTTAGCTTCTAGCATTCAGTGCTGTTTGAGCTCTCGATGAGGGGTGCCATTTTGCATTACACAGTTTCTTTCCACTAAAGAAAAAAATCACGCACATTTAGGAAGTTAACTTCAGAGTTTTTCTTGTGCATCACAGAAGGACACCAAATATTAGCATTATGCTCAATGTTCCTTTGCAATTCATAATCCCTTGAGCCATTCTGCTCATACAAACAGCTGTAGGGAGAGCATACACAAGGCCAGGTACACATTGGATTTGGGCAGAGGTACTGCATAGGACTAAACATTAAATAAGCGTATTGAGGTAGAACAATATTGGTGTTCAATAAAGTTTATTGAAGTAGAAAATAAGCAAAGTCTCAGCATTTTTTTTTTAAATTACCCTGAGTGCTAGCTAACTCCTGGACAAAACACACAATATCTGCTCCCAGCTCTCATTTCCCTGTTCTCATAGATCTTTTATGCTCCAAGTGACATTTTTAGCATTTTCTTCCTGAAAAGTAAATTCTTTTTTTTAAGAAAAAAAGGGGTGAAAAAAAAAGTATTATTGGCGTAATACTAGATGCCGTGTATTAGGAACCGAACTTTCTGTTGTACTGAATTATACAAATGCCCCAAAGGAGTCAGTGTCCTCTTTATTGAAATGGTCTTATTGTATTTTCAAGGAGAAATGCTTTGATGCATGAAGAGCTTGTTTTCTGACTGTGCTCCCCTGACTCAGTATTGACTCAGTATACACATATTTGGAGATATTGAATGAATAGAAGCATGATCAAAGAGGAGGGAATGATCTAAGACTCCCCTAAGTAGAAGATTAGGTCTTTGAAGTGACCAAGAGTGCTAAAAGGTGTGTGTGGTGAGTTCAAAAGAGCAGGTGTGCCCAGTGCCTTTGATAGGAAAGACAGTGAAAATGCTAGTTTTCATTCTGCCACCGCCTTGCATTTCTGGTCAGTGAAGAAGCTGAGCAAAACAACCTGACAGCATCCCTGTCACAATGCTGTAGTCAACTAGATGTTTCTGATTTTGACAAAAAAATCCCTTGGCCAGAGGCTCCAAGCTCCTCCAGATCTATAGGCATGCTTCTTCCTGGTCTTAAAGCAGCTATGACAGGAATTGGGTACGCCTGGCCAAAAGTAAGGTCATTATTCTGTCTCATTGCACCAAGAAGCAGGGGCAGCTGTGTCTGGGATGCCCTTCTGAGTGTCAGTGCACAGAGTCCCAGAAGAAAGTTCATGGCTGACTACGAACCCCACCTCCAGGAGCTGCTTTTCTAAGGAGTGCCTGGTGGAGGCCAACCCTATTACTGCTCAGAGGGGACCATTCAGGTAAGTATAGGGTGGCTTACTAGTATGAAGTTAAGTGTGAAGGTCTAGTCATTCTCTAGTCCCTTTCTTAATGATTTGTTTGTGCATCAGCGCCAGTGGTGGCATCGATGATAAAAATACGATGATAAATATACAATGGTAAAATTTTATATTGCCTGCAACTACGATGACAGAAAAGGATCACAGAACATTTTACTTTGACTCCTTTCAGGCCTTCAAGAGTTTGTAGATAATGGAAATCAGAGTTGGCTGAACTGTTTTTTCTGGCCCTGCGAAAGTGATGACTGCTGAGCTCAGCCTTCCTCAGTGTAATGTTATATTAAAAACTAGATAAATAGTTGATTCCTGGAAATCACTGTCAACATTACACATTTAGGCAGGTCAGACACTGAGTATTCATGACTAAACAGCATCATCTGAGAAATATGCTAATTGTTTCATTTGTTCTGTATTTTCTTGTGGTTGAAGACACACAGACACGCTATTTAAGTGAGTCCATCAATCAACCTCCACTATCCAAGAGACACATTTTTAGACTGAATGCTTACATTTGATGAGACATATTGAGTGAAGACCAGTATGTGCTGATCTGGATATATCACTGAGTATGTACCAAAATCTATCTGCCAGTTATGGAAGAAAAGATCCTTATAACTATTGCAGTACTATTGCCAAAGGAGATAAAAGGGTCATGTCAAATTCCAAGTAACTTCTGGGCAGACTCAGATGACTTTTTGGCATCTAATTTGGGTTTCACCCTGTTTAAAACAGTAAACATGTGGTGGGACTTTCTGGAAATCAGCTGGACTGTGTTATTTCTTAAGTATTTGATCTGCAAGCAGGATCTGTGTCCACAGTTGGGAGGTGTTCCTGTCAGCTCACACAGATGACTCGCAGATCCTACTTTTATTCCCCTTCTTCACTCCCCACGACATGCAAAACTCTTTAAGGTAGATGTTGCAGTCTGGGACCAAGAACTAAGTTGTTCCACATTCTCTTTCTTTTTTACATCTTTTCTAAAAATAAAGAGGTGTTTTGCTGAAAACCTGCAGACTTCTCTTTCGTACAGTGTTCAGGAGGTACTTGCACCTGTAGTGACGGTAAAAATGCTCCCTCTTCAAAGCAAAACTCTCAAGTTGTCTAGTGAAGCTTCTGGGACCTGAGGCTTTTTCTATGATTTGCTAAGTGGGTTTTGATTTTAGAACAACTGAAAATCTGCCTGTGATTGCCATGACAGGGCTGGTAGCAGAAATATTCTTAAGAAAAACCCTGCATCTTTGACTTAGTATTTGTACAGTAATGAAAACATCAGAAAAGATGTAGCATTGGTGTAGGTAAGACTAGGTTAGGATTCAGAAACCTCGGTCTTCTCAACCATTCTTGTTTCCCAGTGTTGCTCTTCTGAGGGATAAAAAGCCCTACTGATCAGCTGCTGATATGGAAGGAAAATATTTGTGTGGCAGGGCCAGGATGGAGAGTGCTCAAGTGCCAGGATAAGTGATTCACATGTTTAAGTGAGCATGGGGAGGAGGAAAGACAGGTCACCATGCACTGGCAGTGGGGCATACAGGAGAGGAAGCTTCGAATTTTGCATTGCCAAATAATGTATGCATGCGTCAGCTTCTCTCTTTGCTTTTGATATTTTGTGCCAGAAGCTTCCTTTCCCTATCCTTGAAGGACATGCATTTCATACATACATTTCATGCAATATGTTCTAGGACTATCTGTAGGGTATTTGAGCCACTCTGCCTTCCATATAAAGAAGTCTGGCTCTGCTCAGTGGTGAACATGGATAGCCATGCTGCAAGCCTGAGCCTGAGGAATCTGTGCTGTGAACATGAGAATGGACATGTCTGGTGCCAGCCAAAGGCTGTCACATGATGGCACAGAAAAGAATAGATGAGAATGTCCTCTGGCAGGTGAAAGAATAGTTTTTACCTTGGCAAACCATGCAGCTTGTCAGGGCACACTGTGAGTTCTTATTCAGCTGGAGGCAAGAGCTGTTGGGAGAAGTAATATCATGTAGTATAGCAACTAGTTTCTTTGGAGAAAAAAAAAAAAGGACAAGATTTTGGCACCAGTATCTGTTCATCAGATATGACAAGAAGTATCAAAATCCAAGCTAGAAAATCTTGTTCTCAAGGGCTGCATGAAACTGGTTATGCCTTGCTGATGCAGAGCAAAATGATTGAATCCTGAGGAATTTTCATTAGACATACTTCACCAGCCTTACCTTCCCCTCTTATTACCTGAGAAATTCAAGGCACTAAATGAGGGTCTAGGCAAAAATACTTAATTTATTAATATGCAGAGACTTTGAAGAATGTTTAGGCTGGAAGCTCTTCAAAGCACTCAGTTGTTTAATGCTTAACTAGATGGCATGTGTCACAGCCCTTTAAAAACAAGAACCATGTTTGAAAACATACATTGTGCATTAGCTACAAGCTTGAAGTTCAAGCACAGGAGGATAACCACTGCATGAAAAAGAGGGGCTACGTTTTCAGGCAATGCTGGAGCACAACTGGAAAGGAGGAAGGCAAACCAATCTTTCCTTTAGCAGGTGTAAGTTGCAATAATCGCTGTAATACTGTCATGATCCAGATACTTTAGATGAGATAATTTCTTTTCTCCTGCTGGTACTGTCAAACTGCAAGCATTTCAATATGTGACCTTGATTTCATTGTACCTTAGCAAGGTGTAAGAGTGCTGTGAGGAATATTTAGCATCCTTTAATGTCATCTAGTCAGAGCAACTTTCCCATGAACATCAGGAACATGTCATCAAAAAAAAACCCACACACAGAGCTGTAACTTTTCTGAGAATTGTTCTGATGGCCTCCTAACTCAAGTATGCTCAGCCTCTGCGCACCAGACACCTATAGGCAGACTTACTACTGAATGAATATTGTCTGTCAGAAATTATATATCCCTTACTTGTAGGAATAGGGTGCCATCTAACATTATAGCTTCACCAGACTCTTCTAATCATATTCTGAAGTCGGAGATCACGGGAAGAAGAGCTGTATATCCTGCTTCTTACAGAAGAAACACAGTGTTGCCCTTGTAAAAGGCACTCTAAAGGTTTTGGGGTAATATGCACCTGATTGAGCTTAGATGCACACATTACATGGTGGAGTGTGCTCTTTTTCTATTCAGTGCTTCCCAGAGAACTGTAAAACCCCCAAAGACACTTGTATAACAACAATGGCTCCCAACATTTCTCTGACAATCAGATTTCTGCTCACAATACCAATTCCTAACTGAATGGAGCCAAAGCACGTGCAAACACTCCCACCTCTGTGGGACAGAGGTACAATGCATTGATGGATACCTTATCATTATGTTATCTGCCTGTGAGATGTTGGAATATTCTGCATCTTACCTCCATGCTTCCTAGTTTGGTGAAGTGAGAATTTTAATGAACAGATATACTGAAGTAGCACAAGGTACCAGAAACTCCTCTTTTCTCTTTGAACCACTTCAGTATTCAGAAAGCAGGCGGAAGTTGAGTTTTCTGTATAGGATCACCTATTTATGTAATGCAGAAATACTGCTAGTTCCTTTGGCTCATTTCAATTTGTTTCTTAATCTATTGTATTCAGATATGGATATTTCATCCTGTGAAGGCACCAATGCTGGAAATGTGAGTCAGGCTAGCACGTCCTTTTCACAGAGAAGTAAAAATAATGAAATACTGTAGAAAGAACTTAGCTTCTTGTCTCCATCTGATCTCTTCTGATTATGCCAGTACTGGGGAAGATGACGCAATGCATTTCATACTCAAACGCCCAGCCTGCCATCCATTTTTTCTGTCTGTTAAAGCAGTAAATCTTCATCACTCACTCTGCAGTCAGGTTAGGGTCAATTACAACTGGCTATTCACATCTGTGTAGCCCTTTGAAAATATGAAGTGCTGCAAGTGCTGAGCGATTTCATAGTCCTTTTTATGAACACAGACTTTTCTGCTGGTTTATAAACATCATGTTTCTGTTTCTTACAGTGAATGAAATACAAAATTCTTCAGCAGCAGTATGCAAAAAAAGAGACACGCTACCACAAAAATACTAATGCTCAAAAATAAGTAGCGAGTTTATAAGATAGAGTAAAAGGACGTGCTTTTGAAGGTTTTGTATGTTTTAGCATGTGTCTTCCCCTAAAACAATTAAAATTCTATCCTGGATTGAAGTTCTGAACACAGCACTTGTAAAACTTACTCTGTTTATGAAATTTGTTGAAAAAAGGTTATTTAGTTCACCTTACTCCTGATCTTTTGTTACTCAGCCAATCTTGATCATCATATGTCTTTACAGAATCATGCTCTAGTAGTCTTATTTGTGAACAGACTTTTACCTTCAGGAGGACTGCAGTGACTATAAGTCCAGTCTGATTACCTGTCCTACCCAATTTAACCTCAGTCTATTGTCTTGAACTCACTCAGGGTCTTATTTCCCCTGGATCCTCACCTCTGTTCTAATTGTTTGAAATGCTGGAAGGCTGCTGTGTCATTTTCAAACAGGAGAATTAATGTATAATCGGAAAAACTTTTCATCTTTCCTTTTTTCCCACCTGTGGGGAATTCAGTTGAAATTGGATCTGGATCTAAACCAGTATGTTTTTATTTTTACCCAACTACAAGGCTCTTAAAAACAAAAACATTAATCTTTAGTTCCCAGTAAATAAACTTAGCATGGCAGGTCTGCTTAATGTATGTCAGAACACAGGTAAGAAATAGAAAGGCTTTGAGTACTAAATCAATAATGGCTTTTTCCTACCCAATAATCATAAGACAGGATGAAGCATTAAGTATCCTTTTCAGGGCCAGATAGGATTCATTCTGCACATTGTCCATTTTTTACCTCACATAAAAAAATCATTGCACTAGACAGATGCAGAATGCTTACAGGCACTCCAGCCTACAAAAATGAAATCACAATAACATACCTAATAATTTTAAAGTTATTAGAACAGTTAAAATAAAAATTAGCCATAAACACAGACAAATTTATTTGTGTGGTAGCAGACATAGACAGGTGGAAACGCATAATTGATGAATCCACAAAAACCCTGCTAAGTTGTGAGTCAGGTTTTAGAGACAACTGTTTTAAAGAAGCAGACTCCTATTCCCAACTCTAAACTTTCCATGTTTGAACAAGTATTATTTTGCTTTAAAAAGTGTTAACAGGCTCATGACTAGAAAGGTCTGGAATTTTAGATCTTGCAATGCTTTTTTGCATAATTCTCCCTGAATTGCTGGAGTTCCAAAATGAAACAAGTTTGAAAACTAGTATCAGTTAAATCAAGGCAAAAACTAGGTAAAATCTTCTCCAGTAACATTAATAAACCACTCTTTGTTGATTTGACTTTTAGTTATTACAGACTAACAGATTCTGTTATATGAATCTGGCTTTATGGGGTTTTTTTTGCTGAGGCTGAGCACATGCAATTTGAGGACAGTCTTGTCAGCCTTTGTTTATTGTAGGGAAAGCACTTGAAATTCTCAGTGGCCATTTGCAGGCCTAAGTGTCCACCTTATCATACCATCTATGCTTACATCAACCCTTCAAAGTAAATCTGAGATATCTGAGCTACCACTATACAGATAATGTTGGATGTGTGAATCTGTACCTAAACAGCATGGGGCTCAGTGTGGGTTAATTTGCCTGTTCAGAAGGAGGCTAAATGAAACCAGTCTGAAGTTTGTGCTGCTTTCAAGATCCACACGAGATGTTAATGAGCTGTTTGAGGCATGTCTGCACACTCACCAGATGTAGTGCAAAAGCAATCATACTAATAACACTCCTAAAACTCTAGCTTAAAAGGTAGATTAACTTGAAAATGATCTGCAAAACTGCAGAGGGTCTTTGTGTTTCAGTTTTTCCACATGTACATAATCAGTAACGCATAACTATTATGTAAAGTAGTTCTAGACACACTATGTGCATGTATGAAATGGCTATTCAAGATCCTCATGAAACCTCATGAAGTTAAATGTGCTTTGTGAGTATCTACAGTACAGTTCAGATATCCCATTCTCCATTGCAACATTTTTATTTCACTTTTAGTTACTATGTAGTGGCAAGGATCAAGAAGAACAATAAAAGGCAAACATGCTGGTACAGAATTCTTTAGGTTCTAAGTACTGAGGCAAGACAATTCATTCCCAACACATGCTAAACCCATTCAAATTAACAAAAGTTTGGAGATACATAATGTAACGACAGGGTCAAGCAAACTTCCAGATGCAAAATGAAACAAAACCTTTTTGGGCAGGAAAACCAAGTCAGACACCATGAATCTATACTACAAAGAATCTAGTGTACCAGAGAAGCCCGACAAAGTAACGTTTGTATCTCCACTGACCAGAATAGGGAGGGAATAGAATAAAAGCAGACTTAGCATGTGCTTAATTTGCTGTTAATTGTTATTCCAACAAGTTAGAAGAATAAAAAACAGATAAAGCAAATTTCAGTTCTACCAGTTCTCTCATGTGTGCTTGGGTCTGCCTCCATCCAATTGCCTGGGAGGCACCCTGGGAGAAAATCCCAAGCTGACATCAGGAGACTGAGCTCTGATGGCTTTGTTTTCAGAACTCTGAATTCTATTTCTGTAACAAAATGTTTAATCCTTTACCTGATAGAAAAAAAATTAAAAAATTTCCACCTTGAAGTCCAGTATAAAGTATTTCTTGAAACTGACTCATGCCAAATGGTCTGTTCAATTACGAACAACATGCCTACTCCGCAGAGCGTCAAAGTGTACTGCAGGGCTCTCAAGACCTTTGATTTAACCTGGGATTGGAAAATTTCTGGCCATTGCTATCCTGCCTCTTTGTAAAATAGAGATTATAACTCTGCAAGTGGTGATACCTGGGTCAGATACCTTTCCATAGCCAACAGGCCCATGAAACACAGAGAATGGCTTTCAAACAAGGTGGGGAAGATCAGAGAGGCGGGCTACCCAAACAGACATTTTCTCATCTCTGAACTACTACCACTCTTGAATTCTGTCCCTACTGCAATTCACTAACCAAACTGGAGACTAGTGAAAAAGCCAGTGTCTGATTTCCTGACCCCAGATGTGCCATGGGTCAAGCTCTCCAATGTTGATATCACTGTCACTTGATAATAGGACTATTATTTATTTCAGTGGGTATTGTTGAAATTTTTCCCCAAAGTGACAGGATACTGTAATTGTAACTTGGTGTCTAAAAATGAAAGGGTCAGGTGTCATGGGACATGAGTATAAATGCATTAAAGTTTGGACATTCTTGTTTACAGACTACAAAAGAGTTAAGATCTGGAATCCAATGGGCTTTCCACTCCAGTCCCAACTCAACTACTAGATATTAAAAATATGAAAACAACAGACCATATTAAATCTGCCGAAAATAATGCTTTGTCCTAAATCAATATGTAACTTTTTTGACCTGTTCCTTTCTTCACCAAAGTACATGGAAGTTTTGCCATTGATTTCAGTGGCAGCTAGATCAAGCCCTTTGAGATGAAATTTGTCATTACATGCAAACCCTGCCACAAAGGGTAAGTGCACTTTCATCCTTTGATTGTTGAAAATCCATACTTTATTTGATGATTGTCTTTTAACAAAATCACTCTTCCGAGACCTTGCAGAGATGCATGTACATTTCTAATGTTACTAAGAGCCTCAA
>JANEXQ010028397.1:0-12165 GCA_026283885.1 Poicephalus gulielmi
AGACTGTTCTTATCTCAACCTGTGGGAGTTGTATTCTTTCGATTCTCTTCCCCATCCCTCCAGGAGCAGAGGGAGGAGGTGGGGGGGCAGTGAGTGGGCTGTGTGGCAGGCCTAAACCACGACAGAGAGGAAAGAAAGGATATTATAATAGCCACACTCAATACAAGGCAGAACCAGAATTTTAAACATAGGTTGATGATGTGATTTCTCCACTGGAATATAACTGCAACTTAATGCATGAGGCAGAACAACTGATACAGCTTTTTTCCTGCCCTTTAAAGAGTAAGTTTTTAAAAAGCCTCACTCCAGAAGACAATAAGATGCAGAAGTATATATATAAATGCAGCAGTCTTGTTTGCACAGTGAAGGTGGTGGCAGCTCAAGTTCTAGCATCACCACTTCTCTACTCTGCATTTACGTGATGCCTTATTAGTGAAATAACTATTCATCCCAGAGCAGGTATCAGCCGCCTTCTGCTAGTGCAGTCCTACATTTTATTAGTAGCTAGGTATTAACAGAGGACCCTCCCACTTTCCTGTGTCTCCACTATCACACAACTATCTCATTTGCTTTCTCCATGAAGATTTCAGTGTCTGTGCAAAAGCCACAACAACAAAGAGTAATATATAATACCTAGGGCAGTAGCTGGGATGTGGGAGACAAGGACCAAGGACATATTTCTGACTAATTCAAATGACAGGTTTCAATCCTCTGCTTCCTTGGAGGATGCTCTTACAGCAACTAACTCCTTTATTCTTAAGGAGCGCAGGGAAAGGTCATCTTCATCCAACTTTCATATTGCCCTTAAATTCCATGTCAGAAGCTTTGTCCCCTGCAAACTCTTAAAGAAATACTTGATCCTGAAAAAAAAAAATAAATAGTTTCAATAGGTTGGATGGTATTTTTGTGCAAAAAACAGATTTGGAAAAATTCCCGAAGTACTTCAGACTATTTATGAAGTTTAACAGACTGATGGCATGGAAATCATTACACACCAGAAGGCATTACAGATGATGTGTTTTAAAGCAGAGGTAGACAAGCAGCCCCTTGCGTATTAGCTAAGCTCTTATTAGAGTTAAGGTATTTTTGTATACAGTGTAACAGATTTCTTCATACTCCTTCCAAGACAGATCAATGTCTAACAGAGATGGTTTGATACGCAGCAATAGCTGGTCAATGGCTTAAACTTACTCATTTGTCTTTTAGTAATTTTTTCTACAAAATTGGAATATTTGTTTCCTTATTGGGTGGGAGGGCCTGATAGCAGACTTCCAGGCAAACAGAAAGCATTTGCTCAAAACTTAGGTGTTTGTTCTCTGTCCATTACAGCCTATGCTCTCTCCTGGCTCTCCCTGAGACCTCTGGCTGGCTGGGCTGGCAGGAGCCCAGCTACTGTATCATGACATTGAAAAGGTAGAAATGATGGTAGTTTGATACGAAGGAGTGCTTCAAAAGCACTTCCATGACACCTCCATCTGTCTAGGACACTTGCAAGATGATCAGGATGAGTTGTAGCTCTGGACTTCAGCTGGAGTCTTTGAGGCTACTGGATGTCAAAACAGGAAGGTATGTACAAACAAAAAATCCACTCAACACCTCAATAGCTGTGCTTGCATAGACCACCTGGTCATGGTAAACTATCTCTTTGAGAGCTCCAGTGAGAGCTCCAGCCTCAAAGTCGATGGATTAATACTTGGGAATAAAGCCACAGTTGACTGAAATAGTCCAATTAGTACGAGAAGCAGCAGCCCATCTGCTCAGTAACAGGGGCCATGGAAACACATTACTTTTGCATACCTCACTGCCTTCCTGGGAAATCAATATCTCTGTCCTAATAGAGCACTGCAATCTGCTACAGTGTTTGTGAAAGAAAAGACTGTAAGCAAAGGCAGAAGCTTGTTGCAGTATTTCCACAAAACTAAAACGTGCTCCATGGAGAAGGACAATCTTTCCATTTCCATTATAGACAGCACCATCTCTGCTTGAGCACCACAGTTCCAAACAGAGATGGAGGAGCTTGAATGAGGGCATTAGCCATTTAACCATATTGTACAGACTACCAAATACAGGTCATTCAGCTTTCCATAGCCAGAATACTCTCTAGATGCAAGACAGAAAGGGTATAGCTATTCTACAGAGAAGACCTTCAAACTCTAGGTCTCCTGAGGAACCTAGACTGTAACCAGGTTCACAGGCCACTGGTCTTCAGAGAAAGGGGATGCAACAATTTTGTACCTTAAAATTAAAAAAGAAATATGGCCATAAAAAGAGGGCAATCCAGAACAGCACTGCTTCTCTTGTGGGCTACTTAGCCAAATTCTACAGTTATATGAAGGGCTACAACACACTTACAATTCGTATTTTAATCTGTATACAGTAGTAGAGTTCAGGAGTTTTCAGCCACTGCTGTAACATATTGATGTTTTACTGATGACATGACTCTGCTGTCCTTGGTCAGACCAAAGGTCCATACAGTACATTATCTCTGACAGTGATGGTCTAGGGGAAGAATATAAAACCACAGCAAGCTTATATCATCTTTCATCTCACAAACCCTTCAAACTACCTGAGCCAAATGTTGCATCTCCATATTTTACAGCCTCTTCTAGTATTTTCTTTCATGAACCTGCCTTTATAATACTGTATTTAATCCAGCTAAAATTTTGGTATCCACAACATTTCTGAGCAACAAGTCACACAGATTAATTATAAGACTGAAGAAAAAGACTATTTCCTTTTTGTTTTAAATCAACTTCCAAATATTCTCCCCACTGGGAGAAACATTTACTAATCCTTCCCTACTCACCGTCTATTTTCTACTTACTGTTTTGCAGACTTCACCAGTTCAGTTATCTTTCCTCCCAGATGAAGACTTCTTGTCTACCTTGTCCTTCCTTGTATGGAACAGTTTCAAAAACACAATAAGCTTTATTGGGCTCCTTATTTATCTTTCTAAGAGGGGAGAGGTGGCAGAACTGTATCTAGCAGTCAAGATGAAGACACTGAGCACCCAGACTGATACACTCACAGAATTATCCAAAGCAAGAACCACTAGCTCAGCGCTGAGCTATTTTGTACAGATTAGGACTGGTTTCTCCAAATGTCCAGCGCTTTGCAATTATCAACCCTGGGCTTAATTTATCATTTGATCCCTTAGTCACTTGTTATTTTGAGATCCCAGTACACCTCCTCACAGTTGGTTTAATTTTTACTACTGCAAATACTGTCATATTCAGCAAATGCTTCCTCTCTACTGCTACCCTTTCCTGAGTAGGTGATGAGATTTCTTTAGGACATGCTAGTAACTGTCCCTACTCAATGAAAATTAACTCCTTATTCCTTTTTCGGTTTTGTCTTTTATCAATCTACAAGTAATGCTTTTTTTTTATCCTTTGACTTTTTAGATCCTGTAAAAGCTTGCAGTGAGAGACCTCATTTGAACTTTTTGGAAATCCAAATACAATTCTGTACCTCAAGGCATTTTCTATTTGTGCATTTAGCCACCGGATTTTCTCTTAATAATCACACATAAGACATATAAGCTGAAGTCTGAAAATCCCGACTGGGGACACATTTTAAGGAAAGAAGAGGTATTGTACCTAATTTTCATCCTCTACAACACTATAGTATCATGGTACATCTACACAAGGCAGACAGAAACATAAAAAGTTGCTCATTTGGTCACCTTAGAGAAAAAACAGCTATTTGTATTGAAAAATAATGTTGCATCTTAATAATGTTAGGGATTAGAAACAGTTTTTCAAAGACGAGCATGATTAAGCTTCCTTAGCATGACATGCAATTACCTACAGTGTCAATTAGGACCTGATGGGATGCTTGAACAGAGAACAATTTATTTCCTCATGGAGAAACCCTCCCCCAAATAAGATCAGATTTCCTTCATTCTTTCCTGTCCTTCCCAGTAAATACCCTTTGAAACCTTCGACAACAGGAAAGACAACAATAAAGAATTTAAATGGTAGCCATAGCTTCTGGGAACTCTCTGAGCAATACCTCCTTTCACAAAGAAGGAAAATAACACACTAATACAGAAAAATGTGAGAAAGAAATATCTTCAGGCTCTCTGGAAAAAAACCAAACCCACAAACCAAAAAACCCCCAACAAAGTGTTTTCCACTTAAAAAGCAAAGAAGACAAACTGTGCAAAGCCCAGGGAGAAAGCAAAATATATAAGATTTGGCAGTCTGCCAAGGAATCAGGACTGGGCAATGACATGATGGAAATACTATCTAAAACACTCCCACGGCCAATATGAACCAGCTTCTAGACACAGATAAGAGAGTTGGAGTATTAACTCCAGCAACACTTCCCTGCTTTGTCATGCCAACGGTATAATGGAAAATGAAACACTGATTGATTGAACTGCACGTGACCTTCCATAAGATATGAACTGTGTTACTTACAGAATCTTGAATGGATTCTCAGTCGCTCCTCTTTGTAACTAGTTAGTGGGGTTTTTTTAACCAATTTAGAATTGCAATGTGCAAATGGAGTTGGATTTTATATCCCTGCTTTGCTTTTTTGCAGTTTTGTGTTTCAGACACTGCTGTGCCATGGCACAATGTGTATCTAGGGGACTGCAAACAAATCAGTGAAAACCCCATGAAATAAAGTCTGTCTTTGGCTTTTAACTGTGTAAATGCCAACAGCAGTCTGAATACACATCCTAGTCTTCATAGCAATCCTACAGGGCAGGCAGATCTTATTAAGCTGGGCTGTAAATGGGCTCTTACTCCAGGCCCAGTAAAACACTTATCATGAGTGGTGTCCCCATGTGTTCCTTGGAATTACAGGACAGCACTTTCCCCTGACAAAAATCACAGTTGCTCTGATACTTGTTGCTAAGGTTGTGAAAGGCAGCAAGTAATTGCTTCTAAAATGCAAAAAAACCCAAAAAGTGTCCTGAGTATCAATGTGCAGCTTCTCTGGTATTATCCAAGATTACCAAGTGAGCTGGCAGATCGCAACATATTTCTGATATTAAAATGCTGGGAAACTACTTAGATATCATGCGTTCACTGCAAAAACATCTTTTTGCCATTTGCTTCAATTAATACTTGTGCTTTAGCACAATCAGTTTTCCTCATTATATTCAAATGTGTGAATGACCAAATATAATTATGGTAATGTTGGCGCATATTCTGTGGTATGGGTATTTCTAAAGAGGCTGCCAATTGGAAATACTTGGAAATCTATCAGGAGTTCAAGCACATTCTAAAAGGACATCTGTGTACAAGAAGCAATCAAAATCAACAGTATCATCATACAGGCACATTGGATAATGCACCAAGAGATGAGGTTGATGAGCATTATGTTGCATTAACAATATATAGTTCAGCTGTACAAATCCACTGCCAGTCCTAGCTGCATAGCTATGAAAGGAAAAGATATCAAATAACAAATATTAACTTCAAGCTAAATCGTGAGGTTGCATCACAATCAGATGGATATCAAAACGGGAATAATTTGTTTTCAAAAGCCAAAAGGCTAAACACAAGATCTGTTATTAAAGAGTGTTTGCAGTACAAAAGCAAAGGCTTTCCTGGGATAGACACAACAGAAATCGTAGCCATGTCTATCATCCAAGTGAATTGTTTTAGAAATGAATTCCATAAGAATTGGGCTGTTGACCATAGTGAAAATTCTTTGCTACTGAGGCTATAGTAAATTAATCTATGTAATTAAGTAACATGTTGGGACTCTGGAAGTAATCCCTCTTCCATGCTTAGTTTGCTGCCAGTAGGGCGACCCTCAATACAAACGTACTCAAATGCAAGCAATAAACATTATTCAACACATCCAGGAGCTGTTCCCTCCCATCAGATAGTTATACCCAGAACCACATGGCTTACGCAATCAGAAGAGTTTCAGAAATAAGCTGATCAGCACCACAACATACTGAAGAGTAGACACAGGAGAGACACTGGCTGAGGTGCCCATCTAGGTAAAAGGCAGATTACTGGAGACACTTTCAATGCCAAGAATGTATCAAACACATCAGGGTTTTGTGGAGAGGTCTGCTTGATATTGTTCAGCCCAGATTCTGCCATGAGAAGTCACAATGCTTTGTGGAAACTGAATCAAGCAGATAAAGATTTTTTTTGCCTATGAAAGAGCTGCTAGGAAAAAAAAAAAAAGTTGCTGTCATGGTATATCTGAGCTACAAGGAAACAAGGGGCAGCCAATTAGCTAGCACTGACAGGATGAATTGAGAAAGGCAGCCCGTCCAACTAGAAAGTGAAAGACTTTGAAGGTCCAAAGAACATGCCACACTGCACAACAGACTTAGCAATCAGGACTTCCTCAGGAGAGTTGTGTATATGTTCCTAGCAGTGAAGTTTGCAGGCTAGCAGCCCCCACTGTGTGGAAGGAGGGTCCGGAATCCCAGTTAGAAATGGTGTTAATGACAAATCCTCCTCACAAGAGGTAAATACACTCTTGTCATGAACCTTAGTTAAAAGTTGCAGGCTACAGCGCTGGGTAATTCACCTCCCAGGAACAGAGCCAGGTATGCATAAAGCTGCTGAAACCGAAAAGTGGAAGAATGCTGATGGGTACAGAAAAACTCACTGGGAAAGTTAAAAGAATTTATATAAAGGATGGAAGCTAGAAATAATCAACTAGGAAATAGCAAAGAATAGCAAGAGTTCTACATTAAAAAAAATAGTTCTATAGAGAAATGTAGTAAAAACAACTTATACATGTTTTCCAGCAGCTATCTAAACAATACAATGGGGAACTAGACTGCCTCCCAGACCAGCTTGCCCACACACTTTTCAGTGATGGTATCAATATCAAATATGGATGTAATAAGCATACAGGACACCTAGTGGAAAGAAAACAACCAGAGCCACTGAAAAAAAGTCAGACCATATATAAAAGATGGACTAAGCTGCACTGAGCAGTAAGTAGCATTGTGTGTTAAAGAGTAGTTTAAAAATCAGCTAAGCCCTCTAAGTCAGGTTAATATGATGTGAGCCTATGGAACTGGTAATCAGGACAAAGAAAAGAAATATGCTATTAGCATTACATTATCAACTATGCAACAAGATGGTAAGCAGAAAACTTCACTTACACCCAGTAGACAGTGGTAAAAGTACAGGGACACATTGCCAGGAATCATTATTTCATGACCAGTCAGGAAACTCGGAGAAGAGGAGGCAGCTCTTGTTTTCACTGGAAACACTGCACTGGATCAGTCCTGCTTTTTCTTTAAAATGACAACTAAAATTCTTAAAGACAGTAAAAAGAGCAT
The DNA here is from genome assembly GCA_026283885.1 of Poicephalus gulielmi. Lineage (NCBI taxonomy): Eukaryota > Metazoa > Chordata > Aves > Psittaciformes > Psittacidae > Poicephalus > Poicephalus gulielmi. The sequence continues at coordinate 7,277 of JANEXQ010028397.1, forward strand.
TCAAAGACAAATAAGATATGCCTACTAAAAACTTAAAAGAGAAACCAAAAGAACATGGTGCTGCTAAGCAGCAGAGTAATAGGTTTCATGTCCAGATGAAGGAACCAGAGAGGATCATAAACTGTGACAGGTGTAATATATATGACACACCCAAAAAGTGTTTGACAAACAACTTTAAAAAGACATCAAAACCACAGAAGAACAAATCCTGTTGAGAATCTGTAGGGTCAAAAAATTATGAGGATATAGAGTAATTGCTTACAGAAGATAAAGCTACTGCAAAAAAAAAAAAAAAAAATGCATTTCTTGCATGTGTTTTTTGGCGGAGGAGATCAGAAATACTCCTATGTTGGAATATCTCTTTACAGTGGTATACTAGACAGCCTATCTCAAATCAAATTTAATGACAGGAGACATTCAAAACAGTTTTATTAGCAGGAACAAAACACCAGAATCACATGATAACTGCCAATAGAATAAAGAAACTCAAGACTTAACCAACAAAACGCTATTCAACTTCTGTCTTAAATTTGCTTTGATACCAAAGGAGAACTAGGCAATCATAGATCAATAAAGCCAGGCAAATTAGTGGAAACTGTTACAAAAATAGAATGAGTGCTTATAGACAAATACATTTATTGGCAATGACAGAAACAGATTTTGTGAAGGAAGTTAAGCCTCAGTATTTATCAAAATACTTTCTAAAGGCATCAGTAGACATACTGACAACAGAAAGCCAGGCTATATTTATACACTCAGAGGCATTTGCCAAGTCCTTAGCCAAAAGATGTTAAAATAATAGCTGACATAGAGTAAGAAATTCTTCCAATGGATAAACAAATGGTTAAAACGCAGTAAAGAGAAGTAAACTTTTAGAGCACAAAGAGGTGATGAGGTGACAGATGCAATTTAATAGGCAAAAAGGATTAGCACAGAAACAGAGACAGAGGTGACATGGTTCATTTTTATCACCCTCAGGCTCCCAGACAGGCTGACCTCTGTACTTGGTTGTCCAGTGTCTTTGCATAGGGCATGCTCTCAGGAGAGAGTAGACACCTCTGTACAGATAGTTTCCTTTTATCTCCAAAGGCAGAATCTATGTATATGGAGTTGGCATGATTTTTTTGACTAAAGGTAAAGATTTAAATACCTTATGACTAGTGACAAAACAAACTTTGGAAATATATATTCCTGCCATAAAAATAGGTCAGATATTTTCTGTTTAAAAGATTTGGTTTAAGAAACCTGAAATACTAAAGAAAGAGTGGGTTTATATTTCAGTTCAACTGTGATCTTTTTTTGTCCCATGCACTTTTATTAAAATCAAGATGAAAGAATGAGATTATATTCTCCTCGCCCCACCCTCTAAATGGCAAAAATCAGTTTAACCCCTGTTGCTGAAAAGTCTTAAGCTGATTTTTCTGAAAAATTTTTAGGCTGCCATAGGGTCAAATGTAGTAGGAAGAATAGAGAAGAATGTAGTGGAAGAATGGTGCTTACTAGCTGTAAAACAGTACCTGATTCCACCTTCTCATGCAGATCAGTATTACCCTGGCTCAAGTAAGTATTTAACGTCTCCTACTATGTACAGTATCCACAACAGAGAAGAGCATTAAAAATTGGGGCAGAGAGCTGTTTTTTCCCCACTGAAATTTCATGAGAAACTATCTGAAACAACAGGGTAGGTTCCTCACATAAAGAAACAGATTTTCTACTATGAAAGTAGGAGAACCTCCTGAAATGTCTAGTTTACATAAAAACATTGGAAGATATGAAGTACTGAATATGGAAGATCAAAATTGAGTTCTGTTCTTTTTCAGAAAAACTACTCATCCTGCTTCAAAAAGACATAACCCCCTCTGACTTTTTCTTGAAACACTCTCTATATGCAAGAACTTAAAAAAAAAACCAAACAACTATTTTCATACATACTGAGAAACAATACAGTGGAATCTCTCCAATGCCAGTTCTAAAAGTATTCTAAGTAATCACATCATTTATTTTTACAATATTTTTTGATCATCAAAATGCTATTAATTTTGAGAATATATGCTTCCTGAGAAATAAAACCAGATGTGTTTTAGTCAATATTTCACATACCTTACAGAATTGGCTTGCCTGAAACTTTACTCATAGAAGTCCATCGGTTGGCCCATTCCACTTATGAAACAAGAAACTGTAGAAAGACAAACAGAAATGCTTGCGAATTGTTACCAAGGAATTTGCTTACTAAGATTACACAGAAAATATTAATAAATAAATTAAATTACATCTATTTCAAAAAGATTTTCATGCAGTTATGCCAGTACAAAACAGTTCTATATCTGCATGAAATGACAATGAAATTAAAAAAACGAAAAAAAGAATTAAAAATAAAGAACTTCTCTATTAGTATAAGGGAAATAGATAAGTGTCTAGCCTACACACTAAGACAAGAAACTGAATTTACAATATGCATTTTTCCCTCTATATACTTTAGGCCTATCAATATTGTTTCACATTAGCAAACTAGATGTAACACAGCCACATTTAAAACAGCATAAAACCATGTGTCTGCTCCTTCTTGCTATTCATCTGTCATCTAAGTTTTTATTGATGTACAATAAAAATAAATAGTTTGTGTCCTGGGTTCAGCAGTAGCAGTTATTTTTCTCCTTCTTAGTAGCTGGTGCAGGGCTGTGGTTTTGACTTTCAGCCTGCGAAGCGCTGATAACACTGATGTTTCTAGCTGCTGGTTAGTAATGTTTAGTTGGACCAAGGACTTTCTGTGTCTCATGCTCTGCCAGGGAGGAGGGGAAGCCGGGAGGAAGCAGAGACAGGACACCTGACCCAAACTAGCCAAAGAGATATTCTATACCACAGCATGTCATGCTCGGTATATAAAGTGGGGGCAGTCACCCGGAAGGGAGATCACTGCTCGGTCGGGCTGGGTATCAGTTGGTGTGTGGTGAGCGGTTGTATTCTCTTCCTTTATTATTTCCCTTATCATTATTATTATTGATGGCAGCAGCAGTGGTTTGTGTTATACCTTAGTTACTGGGCTGCTCTTATCTCAACCCTTGAGAGTTACATTCTTTTGATTCTCCTCCCCATCCCTCCAGGAGCAGGGGGAGGGAAGAGGGGAGTGAGTGAGGGCTGCGTGGCTGATTTGCCCACTGGTTTAAACCACAACAGTTTGGAAGTGGCTGAGAAGCTTACCGATTATATCAACAAGACCAATAAAATAAAAATCGGAAATGATTTGAAGAAATACAAAATATGCCCCTCAGATTAATACAGTAGCATGTTCTATCTCATTTCTTTAAGTTTTAAACACAGCAAAATTAATTATGAGAATTATTATAATGAAATAATTATATCATCATGTAATTATTTTTAGGGAAACAAATATTTACAAAAATCCTGGAGGCTACAGAAAGACCCCAGGAGATGTGAGTGGGGCTGCTAGGAGGTCTTGACTATGATGTCAACTTATTTGAGTCCAGCTGTGTTTTATTGAACAATGAGTAAAGAAGGAAAAATGCCTACAAGGTATTTACTGGGTATGTAAATCAATACCCTTCACTACTAGAAAGCTGGCAGTGTGTTGACCATACACCAGCAGACTCAAGGCATCCTGAACACAGCAGTGACAGGAAGAGAGGATTGCTTTGTTTTAACAAGCTATACTTGCACCCTGAGCAGTGCTTTTATAACAGTCATGGAAATTATTAATGGGCAGAGGGGAGATAAGCACTTCAGTGTACATCTGCTGGGAATAAACGAATAATTCTCTAGTCTTGGCAATAAGAAAGTCTAAATACACTGCCTTGGAAAGGGGATGAAGGAATGGTTCTACTAGGCTCTCACTTACTTAACTGACTGCAGCTGCTGTTTAGTGATAAAATAAGAATCTAATTTCCGCCCTAAGGCAACTGGCTCTGTGCCATTTACAGAACCTGTACTTATATCATTGTCTTTTAAAAGGATTTAATTCAGCATCATTTGTGCTCAAGTCATCAGTGATTTCTGAAATGTTTTGGTTTTCAAATAATCCTTATTTCAAATAATCCTTATTTCTGATACCCCATTTGGAACTGGAGTTTGGACTGGAGTCTGCCCTGCTGTGGAATTTCTACAGTTTTGTAAAAGTCTGTATAAATTAAAGCTGGTTTAATTCACATCCTATTTATACAGACAGTAAGTTCTTCAACAGGACAAAACTATTCAAACCACTCCTGTAGTTACGGTAGCAAGGATGACAACACTACTCCTAGGCTAGCTGCTACAGCCATGGAAACAGCTCCATCTGCTCTACTAGCTTACACATCAGCCTCACAATACATGGTCTTCAATTTATTCTTGTAATAGGTACCTGGAATAATACATCTCCAGCTGCATTACCAGCTGTTCAGGAGCCTGGCTGCCATAATTCCTTCCAAGGTTGTTTTACCATGGGTGTCCTGGGTTCAGCAGTAACAGTCATTTTTCTCCTTCTTAGTATCTGGTGCAGCACTGTGTTTCTGACTTTCAGTCTGGGAACAGCGCTGATAACACTGATGTTTTTAGTTACTGCTCAAATGTTTAGTCTGACCAAGGACTTTCTGAGCCTCATGCTCTGCCAGGGAGGAAGGAAAGCCGGGAGGAAGCAGAGATAGGACACCTGACCCAAACTAATGAAAGAGGTATTCATAGCACAGTATGTCATGCCTAGGATGTAAATTGGGAGTTACCCGGAAGGGCTAGATCACTGCTCGTTGGCGGGTGGTGAGCAATTGTATTCTCTTCCCTTGTTATTTCCCCTATCATTACTATTATTGGTGGTAGCAGCAGCGGTTTGTGTTATATCTTAGTTACTGGGCTGTTCTTACCTCAACCGGTGGGAGTTACATTCTTTCCATTCTCCTCCC
>JANEXQ010028399.1:0-20563 GCA_026283885.1 Poicephalus gulielmi
TGTTTCCTCTGACCAAGGACTTTCTGAGTCTCATGCTCTGCCAGGGAGGAGGGGAAGCCAGGAAGAATTAGAGGCAGAACACCTGACCCAAACTAGCCAAAGAGGCATTCCATACCACAGCACATCATGTCCACTATATAAACTGGGGGCAGTTACCCAGAAGGGCTAGATCACTGCTCGGGTCAGGCTGGGTATTGATCAGTCAGTGGTGAGCGGTTGTACTCTCTTCCCTCGTTATTTCCCTTATCGTTATTATTATTGGTGGTAGCAGCAGTAGTTTGTGTTATACCTTAGTTACTGGACTGTTCTTATCTCATCCTGTGGGAGTTACATTCTTTCAATTCTCCTTCCCATGAGAGGAGGGGAAGGAAGGGATGGGAATAAGAGAGCGGCTTCATGGTTCTGAGTTGCCGGCTGGGCTTAAACTGCAACAACATCCCTTTGGCTCAGGTGTCCTGTCTCCTGTCCTTACCCTCAGTTTGGGTCAGGTGTCCTGTCTTTGCTCCCTCACAGCTTCTTGTGCTCCTCCTCACTGACAGAGCATGAAACTGAAAAGTCCTTGATCAGGGTATGTTCTACTTGGTGACAACTAAACACAGGTGTGTTACCAGCGCATTCTCGCACTAAAGCCAAAACAAAACACTGCACCAGCTACTAGGGAGAAAATAAACTCTATCTCAGCCGAAACCAGGACAGGTATAAAAAAAAAAGACTGGTATAGAGAATTCACTGTAAGTCAGTCAGTCATTCTGGTGAAATCTTATAGTGGCAGAGGTATTTCTACATGCTCCTCATTTATGATGAGTATAAAGGTTCTTTTAGGTATAGGCCTTGATTAGAACTGTAATTTGTGCCCTTGTCCCCCACATAGAGACTATACAGCAGAGTACAGTCGTACCTATGAAGTTGAAGGCTGAGGGGCTAAATTTCAAAATCCACCATGAAGTTCTGATTTCACACTTACTTGAGATTCTTCCACCCTTTTCTGATTACAGAGCTTTTACTGTAAAGTCATAATCCTGTGGGCTGCTGTGGATAGTTTACTACGCCTTATTGCACTACAGCACAAAACCTTGGCTGTCTGAAAATAACCTGAAGAATTATTTGGGTTACTGGGAAAATGAGTTTACCAGTCTGGACAGCATAGAGCACCCTGGAAGGTATAGGAAGGTATGGCAAATTATAGCAAATAATGCTATTTAGTCATGTCCCAGTTCTGGAATAGGCTTTTAGATTACTCAATACCCAGCATCTGCTAATACATAAAAGAAATGGTAAGGGAAAGTTATTATGGGGTATGTCAGCATATTTATATAGTTTCTTTTGGCTAGTAAGAACTTATCAAGTAAACTTTTTCATCTTTCAGATCATTTGAGTATCATAGCTGGATCAATATTGAAAGAAATTTTTAAATCTTATTTTTCAGGACAAACCATACCTCTTCTGTAACTGAAATTGGTAGGGAAGGTAGCACTGAAGAAATCTGCTTTATGTTGGGGCTGCTGGCATGACTAAAAAAAAATATTACAATATTTCACTCAAAAGAAATCATATGAAAAAAACAAATTTTGTAGCCCCAAAGCACCAAATGCCAAGTGAACATGACTATATTCTTAATTGCTTCTCAAAAACTTTGTTTACAAGACAATAAATTACACTAACAGCCTTCACAAAAAAATGTCTGCTATGAAAGAAGATTAATTCTCTCCTAATAAAAGCTGTATTTTAAGATTGATCTATAAGTTTTGTAAAGTCTGAATAAACTTCAGTCTGACATAAATCAGGAATATCCAGCATTAGAGAGTAAAATCTAGTGCTTTCTTATGACCCTATGTATTTAAAATAGCTTTTAAAAATATTACGTATGGGCTGAATGACCTAGTAGTGATTCAGCATTAGGTAGCTCAGAGAAAGTCATGTCAGATGTAACAGATATCAAGATGCTTTTTTTAATTTTGAGATGAAAGCAAAACAACTTCAGAGTAGATACAACAGCAGACACAGATAAGCCTGAGGTACTCCTTGCCTTCTTTGTCTCTGACTTTACCAACAAGGTCTCCCAGAACTCTCTATTTAGAAGCAGGGTTCCAGGAGGAGAATACACAGCAGTGGATTAAGATAAGTCACTTGACCCATACCAATCCACAGGCTGCATTTAAGGAAGGTAAGAGAAATGATTCTTGCAAGGCTGCTTTCTGCCATCTCGGAAAGGTCATAGAGATCAGGAGAGCTCCTGGATCACTGGGGAAAGCAAATGTTGCACCCATCTTCCAAAAAGGGCAGCCACTCCAGGATCTGTGATTGAGGAAAGAGCAGGGAATGCCATTCACCTTGATTTCAGCAGGGCTTTAAATGCTGACTTCTACAATATTCTTATCTCCAAGGTAGAACACTACAGTCTGGATGGGTGAACACCTACATGGGTAAAAACTGGCTGGATTTTTTGGATCAAGCAGGCATGGTTAATTGGTCACAATCTGGCCAGTAGCATGTGGAGTAATGCAAAAGTCCGTCTTAGGAACTGTCTTAACATCTTTATCAGTGCTAAGGTGATGGAGCATACTAATCAGACCTGCAGATGGCACTAAATGAGGAAGCAGCTGGTATGTGAAGAGAGTTGTGCTGCCATCCAGAGGGATATAGACAGATGGGTGTAATGGGCTAACAGGAAGCTCATTAAATTCAGGAAGGTAAGATGCAGATCACTGTACTAGGGGAGGAAGAGCCCCTTGCCCCTTACAACAGATACAGGTTGTCGCTTGACTGGGTGGGGAGCATCTCTGTAGAAAAACCCCTGGGGCTCTGGCAGACAGTAAGCTGAACATAAGGTGATAGTCACCTGACAGCAAAGAGGTGTTAACAGGAGCAGAACCTGTACATCAAGGGCATGGATTATCATCTTCTAGACAGCAAACTTTGGACAGTGTCTCAAATATTGCATCCAGTTTTGAGCTCCCAGTACCAAACTTTATTTAACTGAACAGAGTTCAGTCTAGGGCCACGACAGTAGCTTTATGTTGGAGCACTTTTACCATGAAGAGAGGCTGAGGGAGCTGGGCTTGCTCAGCCTGGAAAAGACAGCTTCAGGGGGATCGAGCAGTGGCGTCGTATCACATACTGGGAGGTATATTTCTTTAATATCCATGTTGAGTATTTCATTTTACTTTCATTTTCTTTAATTTAATAATTACAAGGATTTTGCAATCTAAATATCTTTAGAACACATAATTTAAAAACAGACAAGAAAGTTGTAAAGCTAATGGCAGCAGATTCTGCTCATTCAACTAGACAAAACCAAGGCTTTGCCATGTGTTAATTTATTGGATTAGAATATGAATGTGGTAAGTAATAATGGTGTTTTGACATTGAGTGATAACAAGATTTTGATAAAATATTTATGAGGTTGGGTATTTTTGACACCAATGATTGTGACTGAATATTTTTAAGGTCACCAGGACACTGAAGAATTTTGACAAGATATTTGTGAAGACATAGTGGTCCTAAAGATGGATGTAGATATGGAAGTGATGTAAATTAGATGAATTCACTAAAGACAAATGTATCAAGGGCTATTAAGAGCAAAGATATCAATTCTGACTCAAGAAGTCAGACAGCTTAGAGCTGGGAGTTTATACCAAAGAAGTATTACTATCTGTGCTTTTTTTTTAAACACTTTTATAAGCACTATAGAAAAACTACAGATGAAGAGAAGATACCATGTTAACTGGAAATTTGGTCTGACCTAATATGTCCAATCAAATGCATAAGATAGATACAAAGGGATCTTATTCTGAGATAACTACTTTTAAACCTAAATGATGCTGTGGGTTAGGTGATGAAGGTTACAAAAGGCTATATGCAACCAACTTCTCTTTAGAACTTTCCTGAAAATTTTCCTTTTAAAGTGGTTAAACATTTTCTTTGGCCACACCAAAAACATTGGGGCTCTGACACTGCTAATAAGTTTATAACAAGATTTTGCTTTGCAATTACATTTTTAAAAATTTTTTAAATTTTTTAATATTTTTTTCAATTTCAGCTGTAGAAATTTTTTTTTTCCTTCTCATTTTCCTTTTCCTTCTCATTTGTGTAACTTTCTGAAACAATTGAAATGTGACTGGCTGCAACCCTAGCCTAAACTATGGAAAATATTAAAGTGAAATATTTTGTTTCAGTGCCTACTTTAATGGATACTTTGATGTTCTTTTAAATAATGTGATGCCAACCATTTAATTAAAAATCAATTCTAAGGAACTCATTTTCCAAAAGAAAACAGAACATTCCAGGTTTTAGGACTGATCTTATTTTTTCTGTTTGGTCTTTTTTTTAGGACTGTAAACATTTTTTATAATCAACTGTTTTAAATAATCTTTCACCACTAGTAGTTTTGAGGAAAGAAATAACAAACTAATCATGATACTTATTTTAGTGGAAAGGGCTTTTCTTGAAGAAATATAATAATGTGAATAAAAAACATGAACTTTTGAGTGTGATAAGAAAGCGAGGATTAGGTAGAGGAGATATTAATGAATGTGTCCAGTAAGCAATGGGAAAGAATGGCTTTAAGAATCTTTGCTTCTAATGCATGGCAGTGTGCCCTGGTAAAGTTACGATTAACATCTTGGCCCTACTAAAATTAGTAGCAATGGTTTTACCAGTTTAAATGGAGAATAGATCTAAGCCTAATTGTGATGTCCTAATGTCTGTGCTGCTGGCACAGACAACTCCTGCCTTGGTAGTATGTGAGCTTTTCCCTGTAATGGAAATTCATTGCAGATTAATGTGTTCATATAAAGTATCCTGGGACTAAAAGCAGCCTGACTGTACTAGCACATTGTTGTATCTGAGCCATGCTAGGAGGTTTATACCAAATCATAGACTTTTCTCTCAGTGCAATGCTAAAAAAATAAAAGGTTCTGTGCATTGAACTGTAATGCTCAGTTTAATCACGTCTTACATGTGAGCCCATAAATCTATATCGATCTTTTTAAACTCCCCAAATTTCTTTTAACTGCAATGAAAACTGAAAATAAATATTTATTTAAAAAATCATGGCCATGGTTATATGCTTTGTCAAGTTCCTTGCTCAGAAAACAACCTCAGTGAATCACGGAAGCACAAAATTTTTGAGGCTAGAAAGAACCTCTGGAGATCATCTAGGCCAACTTCTCTGCAGGTTCAGGACTCTCTTCTGCTTCATGAAGTTCCCGTCAGCCCAATTCTCCAGCCTGTCAGGGTCCTTCAGAATAACAGCGTGCCCATCCCGGCTTTCACCCATTTCTCTCAGTTTCATGTTATATGCAAAGCTTCTGTGGATGTACTCTGATTTCACTTTTGAGGGAAAGTAATTAATGAAGATGTCAAACATGACTCAACCAAATACTGACTCTTGGGGCTACTGCCCTTCAGCTGGGCTTTTTGCTCATGATCAAAATGCTTTCAGACAGGCAATTCAGCCAGTTTTCAGTCCACTCATTGTGCAATACTCTAGCCCATACTTCATCAGTTTTTCATGAGGGTGTCATGGAAGACAGTAATAAAACCCTGGCTAAAGTCAAGATAAACAACATCTCCTGCCCTTCCCTCTTCCACCAAACTAGCAATTTTGCTGTAGAAAGCTACGAGGTTGGACAAGCATGATTTCACCTTTGTAAATCTATGCTAAGTACTCCAAATCACCTTCTCTTACCTACTATATTTGGAAATTATTTTCAGGTGAATTTGCTCTATTGCTTTCCCAGGGACTGAGATGAAGTTTGCTGGCCTATACTTCCCCTGATCTTCCTCTTTTTCTTGAAGACAAGATCAGAAAAAGGAATTTAGGATGAGGATTTTGGGATGAGAATGAACCACTACCCCAAATGTAAAACATGTTTCAAGTTAAATCACCTGTAACTAAACCTGACGCTTCTACTTTCCTTTTTCAATTGTAAAGTATTAGTAATTTCAGCTGAATAATCTAACAGTCACCATGAGTTGCACCTAATCATATAACCTACTATTTCAGATCTCTAAAATTGCATAAATAATCCAACAAATGTAAACTAGATCTATTGCATAAGCAAATATATTTTTTTTCTCTTGAAAAACGTAAGAGTAGTTTAATTTAGTATCGGTAAGAATATCTTAGTCTTATGATATTAACTGAGTTCTTTCCTTAAGGACATTAAATTATCTACTAGAAGAATATGCCTTGCAGACAGAGGAGATATATATCTGACTATACTTCTTTGACAACAACTGTTATTTCAAAGTAATACTTCATTAAAGAAGACAAAGGCAAACATTAAAAGACAGTGTATATATAAATGAAATAAAAACATGGACTCATTGGTACCCTTGTGATGGCAAACAATAACCAGGGAAGGATGACAAGACAATCTGGGGACTAAGACTGGTCTCATCCAGCTTTAGGTATCTAAAGGTTAGGTGTATAGTCTAGCAAATTGTCTAGGCTTTACATCCAGGAAAAAAATAATTCTGTGAAAAGCTGCTTGAAGCTTCCACCACGTCTAACAGAGCCACTTCCAGCCAGCAGGAGCTGGCTGGACCTGCTACTGGCCAAAGCTGAGCCTATCAGCAACATTAGTAGGACCTCTATTACTACATATTTATAAAAGACTAAGACATTGCGCAACAGATGCTGGGAGAGAGAAGTGAGAATGTGTGAGAGAAACAGCCCTGCAAACAGCAAGGTCAGTGGAGAAGAAGGTGACGGCAGTGCTTCTGGTGCCAGAGCAGAGATTCCCCTGTAGCCCATGATGCAGACCAAGCTGAGACAGACTGTTCCCCTGCAGCTCATGGAGATCCACAATGGAGTAGGTGTAGACCCACAGACTTTTAGGACTCCACACCACAGCAAGTGTGTATGTCTGCAGGAACTGTGGCCTGTGGAGAGCCCACAAAGGATCAGTTTTGCTGGCAGGACTTGTGACCCTGCAGGAGACCCAGACTGGAGGAGCCTGTGCATGAAGGACTGCACCCCATAGAAGGTACCCACACTGGAGCACTTCTTGAAGGACCCACATTGAAAAGGTTTGTGAAGGACCCCATGCAAGGGAAGAGTGTGAGGAGGAAGGAGCAGCAAAGACCACTTGTGATGAACTGACCTTATGAACAACACCCATTTCCCATCCCACTTAGGCTGCTTGAAGGGAGGAAGTAAAGAAGTGCAGGGTGAAGTTGAGCCTGGGAAGGAGGGAGTGGTGGGGGGAAGGTGTTTGAAAATTTGTTCTTATCTTTCATTACCCTGCTTTGTTCATTGACAGTAAATTAAATTTAATTGATTTCCCCAAGCCAAGATCTACTTTTCTTATGATAGTGATTGGTAAGTGACCAGTCCCTGTCCTTATCTTGACCCATATTCTTTTTGTTATATATTCTGCCCCTGTCCTTGTTGAGGAAGGTGAGTGACAGGGCAGCTTGGTGGGCAGCTGGCATCCAGCCAAGGTCAACCTACCACAATATATTAGGATTTATAAAATGCTTTATGGCATCAGAAGTTACCGAATGGAAAAGGAAATGTCTGTATGCAAATTGGTATCTATTACACAGAGAACCAGATAAAGGTTGAGGTTGAAAGGGACCCCTGGAGGTCATCTGGTCAAACTCCTCTGCTCAAGCAGGGTCACCTGATGTCAGTTTCTCAAGATTATGCCCAAACAGCTTTTATATATTTCCACTACCTCCCACTACTGGCAATTTATGCCAGTGCTCAGTCATCCTCACGGTAGAAGCATTTCTCCTGATGCTTATAGGGAAGCTGCTGTGTTTCAGTTTGTGTCCATTGCTTCTTGCCTGTCACTGGGCAGCACTGAAGAGAGGCTGGCTTCATTTTTCTTGCATCTTCCCTGCAGATATTTCTATACACTGCTGAGATCCTCCCTAAGCCTCCTGCAGGTGAAACAGCCCAAGCTCTCTCAGTTTTTCCTTATGTACACGATGCTCCTGTCCCTTTTTCATGGCAGTGGCCCTTCATTGGATTCTCTCCTGTAGCTCAGTATCTTACTTGTACCATAGCTTTTTAAGCAGCCATTAAAAAACCTTGGAGTAATTTCCATCTTTTGCTTGCAAACAGTCCCCAGGCTCTGAAAAGAGGAAGAAAGTCCTGTAGAGAAATCACTGGCATCATTACCTGATAGTTTGAATCAATAAAAGTCAAGAAGAAAAGTTTTTTAATCTTTTAGGGAACACTTTCTTATGCACCCACTCAATGTTCTCCTATATATTACAGTTAAGCAATACATGTCATATAAATCTCTGTTGTAACTATTTTCTGTGCAGTTTATCTTTAAATTATTGGCTGGTGTTAAGTGCATGAAATGCGCTCTCATTTCTCTTTTTATTTTCCTTTTCTTCTCTTATTTTTGTATCTGTTCCTATTAATACTTGGTCCATTCCATCATCTGACTGTTGATTATAAAATGGTTCCTCTCACGTTTTATGCATTCATCTCAATGTCTCCAGCACCACTCTTCCATTTGCCAATAGTAGCTTCCCTTGATTGCATTTTGCAAATGAGCAAACAAGGACTTTTTTTTTTTTACCTTTTTTTTTTTGCAGGAAACTCATGCAATCTACATGTTTTCTCAGGATCTATTCTTTGTGACTCTCAACAACCATGATGACATATAAGGACAAAAATCAAAAGCTGAATTATGTTATAGAATCCTTATGAGCGCTGTTCACAAGTGAACACTGATGGAGATGGTAATTTTTGTCTGACCAAAAACTTCTTGACCCCTGATCCAGCTGAAGCTATGAAAGTAAACCTACATAAAAACATTTTACATCTTCTGTTAAATTAAAACCTCTCTCAATGAAAATGCTAGGACTTGTGCTCATTATATGAACACTTGATACTCTTTAAAAGAATCAGAGTTTATAAACTAATGAATGAGACATAAATATTATACACTATTTTAATCTGTGGCAATTATCTTCCTCCAATATTTTTCATGCTCTTTAGCAGAAACTGCATCCATATTTCTTAGTTTGGATCCTTTAAGTTCAGAAGCATCTCTCAGCATGATTAAACTGTGTAATGCATTTGAAACTAACTGCTTCTGACAACTGCCGTTAGACACATATTTGCAAATACAGTTTATAATTTCTTAATAGCAAGAAGTTCTTGTTATCTTTAGAACTTTTGGGCTGTGTTGTGAGCAACAAGAAAAAACCACTTTTGCTTTAACTGTTTAAGCACCACGTAGGAGAACAAGACAATTATAAACTACAGCTATCAAAGGAAGCAGTACAGGTCAAGCAGTGTATGCTGGTTGGTCACATACATTGATGCTAACTAGACTACAGTAAGTAGAAGGAAATTATATCCATGTTTTTACAAAAGACTCTTTAAAGACTTGCTCAATAAACAAATCTAGGAATCCTATTTTTAATATTTTGCATGTAAGATTGTAAAACATAATATTGTACAAACTGTTTTGTGCGTTTGATACTATTTGGAAAATTAATAATTCAGACTACATTATATTATGATTTCTCATAAAATGCAGCAGACCATAGAATGCATTATGATAAACACAGACTACAGTTAAATCACTAGATGTTATTTCTCAAATACCATGCACTGTATTTTCCAGAACTGAATTTTTACACTTCCCTAATCTCCTGAACTGATCCTGTAGGAGACTGAGAGGTACAGCTATTTTATGAGAGCCTCATATTTACCAGCTAAGATTTGTTGACATTGAGTATAAAGCATTAAAGAATGTTAGTAGAGTTATTTTCCTCCCCAAAACTTAAAAATATAACTGGTAAAAGAAGACAAGAGATAGAAAAAAGAGAGAATTATTATTCATGTTTAAATTATTTGAGCTAAAGATAAGAAAAAAAAATGTCAACATTTGAGATAGAAATAATGAATCCCCCTTTTCAGGTTCTTTTCTTTCTCCATTGACTCTAGACAACTTTGATTAGATACCTTACTTTTAGATAGTAATCATAAACTGGGATGCATTGCATTGAGTGATTTACCTTAAACAAGGAAGTTTCTGGTTTTATCAAGAGTTGTTTCAATATCTGATGCAGTCTAGCTCCTTACTCACAGGACTATGTGTCCTGCTTAATCTCTACACAGTGATAAAGGAATGGCGTGCCCTTCATCACGAGTTCTGTAGAAGCCAAATTACAAAGTAAAGATCAGTATATAAAGAGTAATGGTGCCAAAAGAAAGCAAAATGAACCCTTTTGTCAATGTGCACATTAGAAGCCCAGTTAAAATAAAATGAACATCCTTGGTTCCTGAGTTTCAGAGGCTTTTAGCTAGGTTATATAGAAACTAATTTTATTTGGAACAAGCAAATTTAATCCCTCAATGGAGAGAAATCTATTTCAATTCCAAGGTTAGAGTCCTATCTATAGATATCTAGGCTATTCAAAAAAGTGAAGATTTCAACAAGAAAGATTTATCTCCTCTCCTCTGCACAGGCAATTATTAAGTAAGTAGCAACTGTAATGAACTTGATGAAGAGAGATTTCATACCTCCATTATACCCTTGTTTTCTATGGTTTTCCAATCTTCATATAGAGGAACATAAGTTAATGTTAATACAATGCTAACACTAATACCAGAATCTGCTTAAAACTATTTTTCACTTTTAGACTTTCATTAAATAAGTCGTTAACATTTTACATAAAATGTTAATGTCATCACCACTAAAATGTTTTTGTCCTATATAAATCTGAATTTACTGTGTGTAGATGTGAATTTTCCAAACAGCCATTGTCTGATCACTTATTCTGGAATATCATTTTGGTGATTAGAAAAAGTTTTCTATAAGTACCGTAACTAGAAAATCACAAGTTATTTATTTAGCTTTGTCTTTTTCCATCCCATTGAATCACAACATCCACATGCTCCATCTTCTAAGATTTTTTCAGGTTTAAATTCTCTTTGCCCCATATTCCTGAGTCCTCAGTGTCTGTCCTTTGTTTTAACGAAGAAGAGATAAAGAAATGTGGTACAGCTCCTATAGAGATATGTGTGAGCCAGTATTCTGGCAAAGACCACCAACCATCTACCCACTAATGAATAACAGCTGACATCTTTGGATCATTTCTCAGTAGAAATGTTAATATAATCAACTTGCTGTTCACATTTGATGTAGCCCAGAATACCTTTGGCTTTCTAGGCTGCAAGTGCACACTGCAAGCTCATGTTGAGCTTCTCATCAACCAACAGCCCCAAGTCCTCCTCCAGGCTTCCCTCAATTCAGTCTATGCCCAGCCTGTATTTTTTCTTGGGGTTGTCTACTCCCAGATGCAGGACCTTGCACTTGGCCTTGTTGAACTTCATAAGGTCTGCAGATGCCCACCTCTTTCTTGTTATTAAAAGCAAATTTTCTCATCAATATTAATGTTACGCAGAGTTCCTAATTGGCACTGAGATGGAAATATATAGTCAATTCAAACTGGTCTACAAGCTGAAACAAAGCATATTAACATCTGCAATAGCAAGAGTGGAAACATCAGTTATTGTTGGCTAACATATGATAGCACTTCAGCAACAGAAATACGTTGTATTAATGTCTGCATCTTGCTGGCCAAACAGAATTTTTAATTGTCATTAATAGATGGATTAGGACCCGTATAAAAAGAAGAAAACATCTGACGCAATTCAGTCCAAAAAAATATGCAATTAAACACCTAATATTGAAGAGAAGGCATCACTAGCACAAAAATGTTATTTCTCAAGATTCCCATACTTCATGAACACCTTCCTGCTCAAGTATATGAAGTTTGTTAGCTACACATAGTATCTGTGTGTGCAGTTAAGTACTTGGTGAAAGCACAAGACAGTCTGTCCTGTGCAATCAGGCATTTGACTTTATCTCACATGTAGATATCAAGCAGTCTAGGAAAGCTAATATGAAAAAGATTAAAAATCTGTAAGCCAGGACAGTAAATGTCAATGTGTGCTTTGAACTACCTGTCTAGTAAAAGATCATAAATGTTCTTATCAGTTACAGTGCTTAAGCATAATTTGTCATCAAAGTGCTAACCCAGTCTCTGCTCTAAACATGGAGCCTCAAAGGTGATGTCAACTACCATCTCTTCCATTTTCTGTGCCTGAGCAAGACACGAATCTCTGCAACCTCCTGACTTTTTCATTCTTAGTTTCCACAGTTTCTAAGACACTGCTTTGTATTGTTCTGTTATTTTTCATTCCAGTGTTTTCAGTGAAAATATTCTATACAAAACTTTTGTCTTTTTGCTGCCTGCTTCTCTGTGAGCCATGCTGGTATTTCACCTCTCTCTTGTTTCTCCTGTTCATGTTCAGTCGTTTTTTCTCCACTCCTCTTTCTTCAGAATCCTTTTTCTTCTTCAATCCAGGTGTTGTTTTGTTTGTTTGTTTGAGTGTTTGTTTGTTGTGTTTTGTTTGTTTTAGTTTGTAAGCTTCTTTGTTTTTCCCCAGATTTGGTTCCCCACATTTATTCCTGCATTATTATGATTCTTTATTATTAGCTTCTCTTCAGTGATTTGAAGCTGTAGTTTTATTGCCCCCTTATCAATCTTCCTGGAATACTCTTGTTTGTCAGTTTACATCCTTGCTTCCTTCTACCCTTCTTATCAAACAGAAGAATTAACATAACTGCCAACCATGTATATCCATCCCCTTCTTGTCATTTATTTTTGACATCTTTAATGCAGAAGGCAAGAAATTCTATGTCAGTGCATTCTTGCTTTTGTTAAGAATATGCCTTTTTGCGGAATAGCAAGTCTGACAGTCTGTTCTAAAATAATCATATCTAACTTCCTTCAGATATATATTTATTCTCCAAATAGAAGTAGTGTTCAAGGGCCCAGAATCTTCAATCTTGATTATACTAGCTTGATTTTTAAGCTAGACAGTGTAAAAATACAGTCCTGGTCCCTTCCACAAAGGTCCATGAAGATGAACATCAGAGGAAACTAAAGGACATGTAAACATATTGCAGGCAAATAGACAAGCATGCACCTATACTTTCAGGGTAAGTCCCAAGTTAAGGTCAGAGACCCCTCTGGCACAGTCATGCTTTCTTCTTAGAGACACCTTGTGCTACAGAAAGGAGGCAGAACTCTCAGTAGAGGAAGCAACCAGAAGAAAAGCCCTTTACACACTTTATACAATAGCAAGGACTTGTGGTTCTGTTGTTAGCTCAGTGCACTTCAGGGTATGACTAGAGTAACAGTAGATGACCATTAGAGAGCACGCTAGTGGCTTCTATGTAAGAAAAAGTGCCAGCACATCCACTTCTCTATTTTTCTGAGTAAGCTTCCATTCAAACAATACTGTATGAAAGGACATGGCCAGTGATACTAACAACAATTAAGTGTCGTGGTTTAAGCCCAGCCATAACTCAGAAAACCACACAATCTCTCTCTCACTCTCCCCACTTCCTTCCTCTCCTCTCCCAGAGGCATGGGGAGGAGAATCGAAAGAATATAACTCCCACAGGTTGAGATAAGAACAGGCCAGTAACTAAGGTATAACACAAACCACTGCTGCTACCACCAATAATAATATTGATAAGGGAAACAACAAGGGAAGAGAATACAACCGCTCACCACTCGCTGATCGATACCCAGCCTGACCGAGCAGTGATCTAGCCCTTCCGGGTAATTGCCCCCAGTTTACTTCCTGGGCATGACATAATGTGGTATGGAATACCTCTTTGGTCAGTTTGGGTCAGGTGTCCTGTCTCTGCTTTCTCCTGGCTTCCCCTCCTCCCTGGCAGAGCATGAGGATCAGAAAGTCTTTGGTCAGACTAAAAATTCTAAGCGGTAGCTAAAAGCATCAGTGTTATCAGCGCTGTTCCCAGGTTGAAAGTCAAAAACACATCATTGCACCAGCTACCAAGGAGAAAAATGTCTGCTGCTGCTGAACCCAGGACATTAAGAGTGTCCTGCCTAAAACTAGATCACATCATTGTAAGGGATCTAAAAAATGGGGGCAAAAGGCTGTTTTCTTATTCCAGAAATATTCATCTAAACATGAAGGGCTGAGAACTGAAAAGAAAAACAAAAACAGAGAAATTGCCATATTAATAGGTAGTAGAAGAAAACAGCAACTGTTTTGCTGAGGGAGTACAGCAAATTAGCTTTCTGGATGTGTAATCTCATACAACTAACTGGTCAGCAGTTAATATCAGCCTCTTGATGATGGATGATAATTTTCAGGTTTTTGTCTTTCTTTTTTTATGTCTGAAGAAGAAAAAGAAACTCTTCTTCAAAACACAAAAGCTTAAATCATAATATTCCTAACAGACCTTTTTTTTGCACGATAATCTGAAATTGCCCCTTCTTCTGTCACAGTCTTACTTATGTCACTGAAATAAGCACATATACAGTATGACCAAGAAGAGCTTGCAAGATTCAGAGGGCATTTGAAAGAGGGATAGACAGTATGCCTCCACATTTTTTTCAGACTTGATCACTAGAAAAGGACTATTAGTAAACCAAATGTAAACCAAGACAGATGACTACTGCCAAAATAAATTATTCTAGTGAAAAGGCTCCTGTCTGGAAAAGCATGGTGACATTTCACACCAGTGAAGAACTCTCTTCAACTCTTTTATAAGCACAGTGCCTTCAAAATATATGTTTGAACAAGGAGGAACGATTAAAGAGCTGGAGTGAATGGGAATGATCCAGAAGGATGTAACACTACTGCTAGGAAGAACAGGCTGAGAGTGTTAGAGTTGGTCAGCCTGGACAAGAGAAGACTCCATGGAGATCTTACCGTGGCCTTTTAATAATTAGAGGGGACTTATAAGAAAGACAATGAAAGACTTTTTTACCAAGGTTCATAGTGACAGAAGAAGGGGCAATGGCTTTGAACTAAAAGAGGGTAGGTTCAGATTGAAAATAAGGAAGAAATATTTTACAATGAGGGCTGTGAGGCACTGGAACATATTGCCCAGAGAAGCTGTGGATGCCCCATCCCTGGGCGTGTTCAGGGTTGATTTGGTTTGATCTAATGCAAGATGTTCCTGCCCATGGTAGGCGGGTTGAACTAGATGACCTTTGAATGTCCCTTCCAATCCAAACCGTCTGTGATTCTATGACAACACTAATTTTTTCCTTCTTTATTGCTATGCATCCTAAGTAGGGCTCATTGTTAAACCTGGCATAAACTCATAGAATCATCTGGGTTGGAAAAGACCTTTAAGGCCATCAAGTCCAACAGTCATCCCAGGATTGGAAAGATCACCACCAAATCATGTCACTAATGGCCTCATCTTCACAGTTTTTGAACACCAGGGATGATGACTTCACCACTGCCCTGGGCAGCCTGCTCCAATGCCTGATCACCCTCTCTGTGAAGAAATTTTTACTAATATCCAGTTTAAACCTTCCCTGGTGCAGCTTGAGGCATTTACCTCTTGTCATGTTTCTTGGGAGAAGAGACCATACACCTCCTCGCTCCATCCTCCTTTCAGGCAGTTGCAGGGAGCGATAAGGTCCTCCTTGAGCCTTCTCTTCTCCAGGCTGAGCAACTCCAGTTCCCTCAGCTGTTCCTCATCAGACTTGTGCTTCAGGCCCTTCATCAGCTTTTCTGCCCTTCTCTGAATCTTCTCCAGCAACTCAATATCTCTCTTACTCAAAGCTCAAAACAGACTTGTGTGTATACAGTAGACATGTATATATCTTCAAATCTCTATGCACTCTTTTGACTTAAAACAGGATTTTCTGGATACCTCTCACTTATTTTAGCTTTTCCTATTTAATATTCTTATGCATTGGCATTGCAAGCTACCACTGGAGTTTGTTTCATGACTTTTACTCTGTATTTACTACTTATAATTCCTTAAAAAAATTTACATTACATTTAGCAAACGACATGGAGATATTCTCATAATTCTTTCACAGCCAAGAGAAACAACTGAGCCTCGGAATTATGTTTTACAATTCAAGTAGCCAACACAATGAAAGAGTCAGTTCAGGCTACAAAGATCACACTGTAATGTTTGAGAATTAAATATTTATGGATGGAAAGGCAGTATTCCCAGATAAAATAATTTTTAAAACTTTTAGTGCTTTGGGAAAAAAAAAAAAAGTGAGGAAAGAAAGCATTTAGATTGGGAAGTGTATATGAATGGTTCTTTAAATTTATCCTTAATACACTCTTAAACATGAGTTACTTGATTAACTGATACCAGATATATAGAAGATACCAAGAACAATGGTATATTTAACAGGACTGAAATTGAAAAGCTATTGGTTTTAATTTTAGCTCTCAGTATCTACAGTTTGGGATCAGCATTTGTAAGAGTAACCCAGGTTGTCAATGCATCACTTCCAAAGACTTCTGAGATTTCATTAAATAGTTTTATTAGTGTCCTGCACAGTAAAACTGCCAATCAATAAATGAGAAAAAAACATAGAAAGAGGAGGAGAAGAGATAAAAGACGGAGCAATGATCATGAAAGCATATCTTAAATCTGTGCTGCAGATTCTGTCTCAATCTCTGATGGATTTTTTCTTAGCCCACCCCAGGGCAACTGGAATTTATACTTGCTTTGTAATCTGCAGTCCTGTGCATTTTTCTGTAGCTATCTGACACAGAAAACTTGAAACAGATTTTTGTTGTTTAGGTAGCAGTAATAATTTGAGGAATTAGTGTCACAAAAAATCAGACAATGAAGGACACAGCAAAAAAAGGGCTGCACCGGCATCTTGTGTTAATTTTTCAGTATTATACAGTAATTTCTTAGATAGAACTTCACATATGCCAGTATCCTAAAATCAATAAAACTAGCCACAGAAATACAATTTAGCCTAAAGGTAAATTAAAGGGAAAACTTGCCCTACAAGAATGCAAGTTTGAAGATTTCTGAAGCAAATAGAAGTTCAGTTTCTAGAAACAAAAGGCCTTATAAAGGATATTTGAGAGGCACTGTTGTCAAGACATACCTGTGTGTACCGTATGTAGCTGAAAATGTTGGCCTAAAAGGGATAATGCACACTAAGCCATCAAAGCACTCTACAAAATCGTAAAAACCTGCAAAATAGCTTGGAGATGAGAATGCAATGTGGTAAAGCCCTGGTTAGTCAGTCATTGTTTACTGACAGCCTCTGTTCTCTAAAATCAAAGTGTTAGAAAGCCAGCCATATCCTGGGCTGCATCAAAAGGAGCATGGCCAAGGGAGGTGATTCTCCTCCTCTACTCCACTCTGCTGAGACCTCACCTGGAGAACTGAGTTCAGCCTGGGGCCTCTCAACATAACAAGGAAATGGACCTGTCAGAGTGAGTCAAAGGAAGGTCACAAAGATGATCAGAGGGCTGGAGAACTTCTGTGAAGACAGGTTGAGGATTGGGCTTGTTCAGCCAGGAGAAGAGAAGGCTCCAGGGAGACCTTAGAGCAGCTTCCAGAGCCTAAAGGGGGCCTACAAGAAATCTGGAGAGGGACTTTTTGCAACAGCATGTAGAAATAGGACAAAGGGGAATGGTTTTAAGCTGAAACAGGGTAGATTTAGATTAGAAAGAAATTAGAATAGGAAGAACTAGAATTAGATTAGGAAGAAATTCTTTACTGTGAGGGTGGTAAGGCACTGGAACAGGTTGCCCAGAGAAGTTGTGGGTGCCCATCCCTGGCAGTGCTTGAGGCCAGGTTGAATGGGGCTTTGAGCAATCTGACTTAGTAGCACTTGTCTCTGGTTGGAACTAGATGAACTTAAATTCCCTTCCGACTCAAATAATCCTGTGATTCTATGATCATATATGTTTTGTCAAGTGTAATCCTCCTATAATAACTCAGTTGTTTCCATCACAATAACTTTGTTAAATCAAATGAAATTTCCAAAATCAAAACAGTTAAATTATCTAACAAATTATAGGAAATATTCATTTTCAAGAAAAAAAAATTACAAGATTCTAACACTGAAAGCAATAGATTTAAATCCTGTAGAAACACAACATTTAACACCTGTAATAATCCACTGTAATCTCTTTTCTCAACAAACACTTCTTATGTACAGCTTCGGGGATGTACAATATAAAAACAAGTTTCAAGCGAAGTGTGGATCAGAAAGATAAACCTATCTTTAAGTCCCACTGATTGTCAAGTTATGATAGTCAAGTTATTAACCTAGAGCAAAGTCTGCTATCTTGACTCTATCACCAATTACAAAACCAGAATGAATCTTTGCCTCCAGCAGTAACTGACAGCAAACAACTACAGGGAGTAGTGGGAAGGACCATGTGTTTATGTTATCTAATAAAGGATATCTCTAACTTTTTTGCCTGGCCATTACTATTCCATTCATCACCATTGTCAATTCTTCTCATTTATCCCTCTACCTCTCCCTGTTTTTCCTTTTATAACCTCTACACTAATGATTCTTACTGAAGCTTCTGATTGTCATGGGTTTGGTTGCTGGGATTTTTGTTTTTGCTTTCTGATTTTTCTTAAACTTTACAAGCATATTAGCTTCCCGATTCCCCAAGAATATCCACTTGAAATCCATTTGCTCATCTCATTTCTCTCTTTTGCCTGGAGCAGTGCATAAAACACAACTGAACACAGTTCAATAATTAACCAGTGCAAATATCTTTAATTCTGACAGGTTTGGACCACATGGTGTTGTTAGAATTCACATATCTTCTTTCAATTCTCTCTTGTAATTTTTGATTGAAAGAAACTTATATTGTTTTGAACAAGAGTTGATCCTCCCCTACAGAAAATATCATTAATTCAGCAAGTTTATTCTTAGTCCTTCCATAAAATTCTTCTGAGACTACTGACTGTTGCAGCCTTTCTTTCCCAATCTCTTATACCATGTTTCTGAGCTCCCATCATGATGATTAGTTCACAGTTAGGCTTGTTTACTAAGGAATATCAATCCTTCTTTCATGGCCTATACCTGATCCCAATTTCTAAACCAAAAAACACAATTGCAATTTACAGGTTTCATCAATATTTAAGATCTGTCCAAAATTAGCAGATGCTTTTAAAAAAGAGTAAAACTCCTTTTATGACCACTAGCAGGACTGTTTTCTCTTTGTGCACCTGAAGGAGGATTCTACATGATTTCATCATTTTCATATACTGATAAAAATACTTTCTTTCTTGTGGATTGCTTCTTCTGAGAACCAAGGGTGGAATATATTTTGGTTTTAATTATTTTGTATTTCTAAAATGCTATTAGGAACTGTAAATGCCAGCAAGTCCAAAAAACATCTTTCACTGGATGACCAGAATTTTCTTAATGGTAAATACAACTTTTTTCTGTTTTATAAAGTTCCATATTAACTTGTCCACATTGATCCCATTTTTGTTTGAAAGCCTCAAGTACTTGCTAAAAACTATGTATCAGATTTCAAAAAATATATTTTCTTTTTTTATAGGTAAAGAAGGGGCCTTTCTCTTTTGTCCCTTGGAGTATAGTTTATATCACTAACACAAAGTCAGAAAATACCCAGAAAATTTTGGATGTTTTTTTCTAGTAAATAGAACTGTTTCATGATTTTGTTGAAGGACTAGTTTGTTTGTTACTTTGTTTGTTTGTTTAGAGGGAAAACAATCTATACAGCTTAAAAAGATTAAAATTCCCCTCACAAACAAGATCCAGAGCAAATGGCAGTTAGTGCAGTTAGGAGTGGTTTAACCATTTGGACCTGTTGAAAAGAGACTATTACAATAACATTAAAAAAATCTTCATTGCCTCACTCTGTACCTTGAATTCCCACTATCAGCAATAAGGATATTAAAAGCATGCTGTACTTCTTCTGGTGTAATCTTAACTGAAAAGAGTTTGAAATACTATTTGAATGCCAGTGAAGATTTTTTTTATTTCACCTTCAAAAAAAGAAAAAAATAATAATGCAATACAGTGTGTCCTAACTTTGGACTTCTTTTGTCTCCCTTTGATTTAAGTCCTGTTATATTATTCCAACAAGTACTCAAATGCCACTGCGCAATATGAGCATTGTGAAGTAGAGTTTTGTTAGGATGTTTCCTTTTGAGTTAATGACACATGTCTGCTTAGTTGAGATAATAAAACTCTTCGCATTAGCAGCGAAATCAGTTTCTGGCTGATGGTCTAGTATTAGCTGCTATTTTTTTTAGCAACTGGATCCATTTCTTCCAGGGCTGTAGCAATCCTGTTCCTGTATGGGTAGTTAAGCAAACCTGCCTTTGTGCTATTAGCATTATGCAAATGAGGTTAAAATTCTTAATGCAATGACACTTTGGCTATAAAATGTGCTGTGGAGGGAAGAAAGTTGATAATGAGACAAGCATTTTCACAGAGAAGACAAAGAAGCAGCTAACTTTCCATTTATTTTTGCATACTTCATAACCATTCTACATAAACTTCCAAACAGGCCTCTGAAGTTATGCATTAGCATAATTACACTATAATAAGTTTTCATGTTGGTTTTGTTTTTCATTAATTCCTTACTGTCTTACACAAAGTTGAGCTTCCATGGCAGGAGACACTCACATCAAAACAACTTTACTTCAAAGTATATCCTTAAGCAGTCTTTCCTTTCCTTTCCTTTCCTTTCCTTTCCTTTCCTTTCCTTTCCTTTCCTTTCCTTTCCTTTCCTTTCCTTTCC
>JANEXQ010028401.1:0-24206 GCA_026283885.1 Poicephalus gulielmi
AAGCAGAGACAGGACACCTGACCCAAACTAGCCAAAGGGGTATTCCATACCACAGCACATCATGCCCAGTATATAAAGTTGTGGGGACTTAATTGGAATGCCCAGGTCACTGCTCAGGTCAGGCTGGGTATCTTTCAGTGGATGGTGAGCAATTGTATTTCCTCTCCTTGTTATTTCCCTTTTCATTATTATTATTGGTGGTAGCGGTAGTAATCTTGTGTTATACCTTAGTTACCAGACTCTTTTTATCTCAACCCATGTGATTTACTTTCTTTCCATTCTCCTCCTCACCCCTCTGGGAGCAGGATCAATCAAGTGAGTGAGCAGCTGCGTGGTTCTGAGTTATCAGTTGGGCTTAAACGATGACAGATGTTCAGTCCTGTACGTCATTGGATGCAATCCCTTATAATGCTTACTAAGAGGGACACTGAGTTTCTCTCTCACCACAGAACTAAAATGTTTCTAAGATTCTGAGAGAAATTTGAGATATATTTGAAAACTCAGACTAGGAGACGTTAAAGTCAAATAGAAATGTGCTTAATTTAGTATAAATGCAGGTAAGCCGGAGAAACAGTATGGCAAACTAGGGTTTAGACACTTGAATTATTTTTCTTTTATCAACCATAGCTTTAAGATTGGCATGTGAAACTACTCTTAGATTAGGATTTACAGTTCTTAACTTCTTCCTATAGTTTAGCGTGTAGGCTAGCCTCTCATCTTGTGGTTCCTAAGTGTCTAACTAAATAACCAGGGTAGAAAGAACAGTCAAGATGACTATGGTTAGAATATTTTCTTAATCCATAAGGAATACTAGTTTAAATCCCAGGCAAAGTCTAAGCCTTTATTTCCCACAGCCTTGGTGAAAGCTTAATTTCAAAATTGCTGGGATGTGTTAGATGTTGTCTGTTCTACCTTTGGCATTTGATAGGTCTTGTCTAGTAAATGTCACTGAAAACACCTATTGCGCCATAATAAACTGCCAAGAAGCTATATAAATCTGTTGATCAGACAAAATAAAGCAAGCCAAACATTGCTTCCACTGGAGAACTGTAATGTCCATTTAAAATGTCTGAGATTTTTTCATTGCTAGGTAAGGTCTGAGAAGTATGTACCAGAAATTTTCCTTTGCTTGACAATTGCAGCTTGATCCTTACTTGTGTTAAAAGGATGCCTCATAATTCATTAAAATGTATCATTGAAAAAATTATGCAAAACCTTTATTAGTCAGTCCTCCAGCTGCTTCTTCCAAACAAGGGTGAAAATCCCACCTGTGAGGAATTTCTGAGAACTTGTTAACCAAAATAAAAACAAGTTGTTTTTCTAATTTGGTTATATTTTGCACATGTAAACATAAACAATAACATTTTAGCAACTAAAGAAAAGGATTGTTTTGTGTTTGACATTGCTTGTTACTAGGATAGACACCTGTGTTTAATTTGCGGTAATGGGCAATTAGTGGCTAAAACATAAACCATCCAATATTTTAAAAAATAATAATGAAGATGAACAGTTGACTTCCAGCTTACATTAGTTGCTCTGAAGTGTTTTTTCTCTGACAATTCTGATTACAAAGATACATTATATTGCTGCTGAGCTATTACCAGTTCAACATTTTGCATTTTTACTAACATTTTGTTTATTCATTTCAGTTTGTGATGATGAACCCAGCATGCTATAATAATTTGCATCTTGCTTCTAAATGAAAAATTATTTTATTTGCATGGTTAATTTCTTAACAATTCCCTTTAATTTCAAGATGAATGTGCTTTCAAATTTGTCCAATTGCTTAAGAAGCAAGCAAACAACCCCTTTTGAATCCCTCAGCATTCTTAAGACCTTTATAACAATCTGTTTTCAATTAATTGTTTTTAACGCTGTGGAAGAGTATTTAAATACTTGCTTGTTGCACAGGGGTTGTTGAACCTCTGTCCTTGGGGATTTTCAAAACTTGGCTGTAGATGACGGGATAGAAATAGTAACCAAATGAATCCAGGCTTCATCACCCTGGCTCCTCCTGAGCCCTGGGAACATCGGAGAAAACACCAAAGCCTGAGCCCTGGGAACACCAGAGAAAACACCAAGATCCCATCACTGAGGACATCAAAGAAAACACCAGGTGTTAATGGCCTAATTGGCTTGAACCTTGGGAACTGTGGAGAAAATAATGACTGGGAAAGATCGGCTAGCAAGACAAAGTAGGCAATTTGCAAGATAAAGCAGGAGGTGCACCTCAAAGGCAGACCAAGCAATGTAAATATTTGCAATCCTCAGA
The DNA here is from genome assembly GCA_026283885.1 of Poicephalus gulielmi. Lineage (NCBI taxonomy): Eukaryota > Metazoa > Chordata > Aves > Psittaciformes > Psittacidae > Poicephalus > Poicephalus gulielmi. Next base: position 2,273 of record JANEXQ010028401.1, read on the forward strand.
TGCTTTGCTAAATTGGGATGATAAGGGAGTGAAACAGTGGAAAGTTACTGCTTAGCACTGAAGAGACTATAAGAGAGATGTGTGACACTAAATAAACGATTTCAGATTCCATCAGAACTAGAGTCCGTGAATTCATCCCTTCACTTGGTTGGACGTAGACCTGGGCAACCTGCTCCAGCTTTGGAGTCAGCCCTGCTTTGAGCAAGAGTTTCAACAGGATGACCTCAAGACCTCCCACCTGAGCTCAAAATTCCATCAGCCTATGAAAACAGCAATTAATCAAATTATATAGTGGCACCACAGTACACTGGATTATACAGGTAAGCTATTTTTACATTATAGTCATACATGAATGAAGTAATAAATCTTCCAAAATACTAACATTGAAAATAAGCTTTAATATATATGTCATATTTGTGCATGTGTGCTTTTGCATGTGTACATATCTATATGCACATTTATATCAATGCATACAGGTCCATGTACACATTCTGTAATGTTAAAACATCCTTTTTTATGCACCAGTTTGGTGCTCAGTGTGCAGACAGTTTTGAAGAATTGTTGTTATTTACAGTCTATTACCAGTTTCTTCCAACTATATTTCATTGTGAATTAATTAATTTAGTCCTCATAATAAAAAAATTCAATGTAAAGGTTGCCATAATGGAGTTAGTCCACAAATTATCAGGCTTGAGTAAGAATAATAAATAGCCTGTGAAAAGAATGTTATTTCTTTCAGAAAAACACTTGGTGGACTGAATTTCTGAATTTCCTTTTTCATGCTTTTGATTTCTTAGCTATTCTAGATAAAATTATCAAGAAGTTTTTGCTTCCAGTAAGGCCATTATAAATTGAAAATAAATCTATGATATGTACTGAGTTGCAGCTGCCAGAGTATTTATTTCAGAACTGAATATGACTAATTTGTACAGCCAATTATATAGAAAATAATGGTGGTTTTGTACTGAATTTCATCCTATCACCATCTGTTACATGTTTCAGAGCAGGTTTTTAATCCAGAAGGTGATTTGGGAGTGATGATAAATTAATCTATGTCTTTATTACAGGATGCATTAATTACGTTACAGCCTGAATACATTAGAATGCCATATAATGTCCAATTCTTCATTCTGGCTTACGTAGAATTCCTACTGACTTCAAGTTTTTTGCAACCAAAATGGGTCTGGAAACCACAACCAGATCATAAGTGTTGCTGGTTCTAAAGATTAATGTTAAAATTTTCATATAAAGATAAGAAAAGTGTTAGAGCAATTAAAAAAATATTTAAAAGCACACTGAAAAAGAATGGATCACATGTAGCTGCATATCTGGGAAGAGAGACAGAAGAGCCCAAGATTAAGAGAAATGAAACTTATGAGCTCCCTCATAGAAAAGACAAAGAAATGCCTTACAAAAGCTGTGCTTGCAATCTGGGACAGCTGCAGCCAGAAGTCAGAGAGTATGTATGCATTGCACTCCCGTGTAAATTTAATTCTACTTTTTATATATCTTCTTCAGAAGTCTGTAACCATCTCTGAAGTCTCTCGCAGGCTGTAACTTTCTCCTCTTCAAGCTGAGGATGATACTGCACTTCTCAGAAAGGGAACCTGCTGTGCTCTGCCTTGTACCCGAGTTAATTTCCAGCTCAAGGTCTTTTGAGGTGAAGATTTAGAAGGAATGTAGACTATTTTACACATTAAAGATAATGATATTCTGGTTGACTTTTGAAGCCAGTTGCTAAAAAAGTGCTAAGGCACTCTTAATTTGAAAGTAGAAGAGATAATCCTCCTTGAAACTGAAAAGGCCAGAAGTCTTTATCAACTACATTGCTGTTAGAGAATTTTGGGATGGAAATTATTAACTCACCTGCTTCATTTCCAGCAGACTAAGCCTTGCAAAAGAGCTCCCTAGAGAATCTGCTCACATAACTGAGGGTCTAGCATCATGTAAGTGCTGGACTTGTGTCAGCTGTGTCACATCTGTCAGGCATTTGCAGTTTAAGTCCATGCAGGACAGCTAGCATCAAATGGATGCTTGTGCAGCTTATATCTTGTCACTTTCTGCTCTCAGCCTCTGCCTAGCATTTCAAGTACATTGATATTTCATTCTAGAGATATAGGTCTCCTTTCCATTCAAGATAAATTTAAGGAAACATTGGTTTCTGTATATATATCACTGCAAGCAGGGAAGACTCTCTTCCTCTCTCTTCCCCTCTCTTTCTCTCACACACACATCTATCTGTATGCTTGTGAATGTAAGATAAATAGTTAGATGTACCTAAGACATTAACCTCTGATGAAGCTTTGGAAGAAATTGAACGACATTGCTCATGGAGTTCTTCAGGGTCATCATCATCATCATCATGGCTTGGCTTCGCAAATGAAGATTTGGAAAGGGCTTTACCCACGCTTACTGCAAGCGCTGTGATGGCTAAAAAGGCCAATGCAGGATAAGCAGATCTGGTTGCAAAAAGCATAGCAGAAGGTCTCCTTGGGTGGTATAGGTGAGGGACAGTTCTTTCTGCCTTATCTTTTCTCCTCGAGACTGATTCTGCGTGTGTTCTCAGAGGAGACAGCAGAGTTATGTATGGTGTGTTTCCGAATCTCCCAATTGGAGGCCAGGGTAGACCACTGATAGTAGCCAATATGGCCAAGGCTGAGGTATTGTTTCAGGAGTCTTTACATAAAAAGGAAAAATACCACAAACCTAAGGTCTGCTCTGTCCAATTTCTTTTTCCTCTAAATAAGCCACTGAGCTGTTTCAGTGATACCTTTCTAATTTTTAGCCATGTTCTTTCCAGCTCTTGTAGTAAATAAATAAAGTAAATAAAACATATTTCTCCTATTCCTGGAGGCTTGTTTCTTTCACCAAGACTCTCCATATGAACCTGGCTCTGTTTCTGATGCTTCCATAAATCTCAAAAAAAGAAAGAGAAAAAAAATCCAAGAGGAAAAAAAGAACATATGAAATGAGACCAAGCATGTGCATTATTTGCCCATTATTTCTTTCCTTTCAGTGTCTGAATCACACATGCATTGTGTTATAGAGGAGACATCCTCTGCAGCAGTTTTCAAGTGAAAATATCAGCTATTTATGATGGATTTCATAGTAAGAGTATTCCCAATATGCTCTAAAAAGTTACCCTCGCTCCTTTCCTCATTTCCATCTGTGCATATTTCATCATAGAGTTAAATATTACTGTTAGCTAAGTGTGTTATTTTTTTTTTCCTGTGAGTGCTAGTGAAGTAATTTATCCACATGACCCAAAGCAAATATCCAAGCTACATGTATAATTAAGGTGGTTTTAAATCAGTTTTGATTGCATGTAATCGAACATTTACTTTTTTTTTTCCTTATTGCTTATAATTATGTAAATTGTTGTGTTTAAATAGGAAAAAAAATACACTTAATGACTACTCTGAGTGGAAGGCACTATGCGACTTTTTAGGCAGCCATGTAGTGCACACTAAATTAGGTATGGTTCACAAGACCACTTTCTGTATTCCTCTCTGTACTAAACAAACTCTGAAAGCATTTCTCAACACTTTACAAGCACAAGATCATTATTAAGGTAGAATGAACAACATGAGAAGAGCAAGAATATTGCAAAGGATTTAAGCTTATGGAGTATCAAGTAACTCTTTAGGTATAAACAGCTGAATACTCCTGATAAGCAGACCAGACTCTGTGCTAAGGAGAAAGACAGAAGTTCACAACAATTCCTTTTTCTCTGACTTAAGAGAAAATGCTGGTTTTACCCCAAGTCTTAGAGCTGCCTGAATCAGAAATGTGAGAGAGATCAACCAGACATCTCAGAGCTTCTCCAAGGTGCTAGAGACACTTATGTCTAATTTTCTATAATTTCTTTTCTACTTCCAAGACTCTACTATCCTGCTATATAAGCCCTTAGAAAAAAAAAATCTTAAAAATCTTAATCCCAGCCTGTCACTCAGAAACCGCACAGCTGTTCGCTCACTCCCCACCCCCTTCCTCCTCCTGCTCCCAAAGGGATGGGGAGGAGAATCGAAAGAATGTAATTCCCATGGGTTGAGATAAGAACAGTCCAGTAACTAAGGTATAACACAAACCACTGCTGCTACCACCAATAATAATAATGATAAAGGAAATAACAAGGAAAGAGAATACAACAGCTCACTACCTGCCAACTGATACCCAGCCTGACCCAGGCAGTGATCTAGCCTTTTCGGGTAACTGTCCCCAGTTGCATCCTGGGCATGATGTGCTGTGGTATGGAATACCTCTTTGATTAGTTTGGGTCAGGGGTCCTGTTTCTGCCTCCTCCCAGCTTCCGCTCCTCCCTGGCAGAGCATGAGACTCAGAAAGTCCTTGGTCAGAGTAAACATTACTGAGCAGCAGCTAGATACATCGGTGTTATCATCACTGTTCCCAGGCTGAAAGTCAAAAACACAGCACTGCACCAGCTACTAAGGAGAAAAATGACTGCTACTGCTGAATCCAGGACAGAGGCATATATTATTTAAGCTTTTTTAATCTGCTGATTAGTTCTACATTAAACTAAATCAATAATATTGCGCTATAACAATTTCAAAAGCTGGATAAATAAATATGAAGCAAAGAAGAAATATTACACAACTAGGGCTTAACAATCAAACTCCTACCTGATCCAATGGAGACTGTATCAACACCATAGCTGAAAGTATTCCAAAGCAGTTCCATATTTGCCACAGGTGATACCTAGCATTCATGGTTTCTAAAATTTCTGATTTTATATTTGCATATTTTTGTGTTCTAAAGGCTCTGTGAGATATTTTATTATAAAAAGAGAAGCTGAAATTACAAAAAGATCTGCTTTCACATCTGTAGACACTGATCAACTGATCAGCCAAATGAGGTCCAAAGTATTGTGTTTGCTTTGGACTGAAAAAAATCAGCTAAGAAATTGTATAATATCATAAAACCATCAAAGAACTAAACCAATACATTTAGAATGACTGTGGTTTTAAGGACAATTATTCCTTAAAATAAAAAAAAAAAGGTCTGCAAAGAGATATTATTATTATTATTATTGAGGTCTGGGAATATTTAAATTAAAGAATAGAAAATTAAAACCACTTATATCTGGGAATATATCAATTAAGAAAATGCAATGTAAGATGATGTCATCTTTATAGCTACAGAAAATATACAATTTTTTTGTGTCATACATGTGTATGTAGGAAGGGTTCTATATGTATGAACCTCAGAAAGCTTCATTCAGTTTTTGAAAACCTGCACTTAGCATATTGTATTGAATATATTCAGTGGTGTATTTCATTTATAGTCAAAGAGGGACTTTTAAGCCTGGGAAACATTTTTTTATGTTAAGAATATGTGCTATAAACACGTAGTGACTTTATTTTCCCCGTCAGCTATATTTAACACCATAGCCTTCAACAGAAAAGTTTATTTGAGCAGATCACTAAAGCTCATGTGGTACTTTAATACTATAGTCTTCAACAGAAAATTTAATTGAGCAGATCACTAGAGCACATGAGTGGACTGTCTGCATGCTTGCATAAGAATGCATTAACTTATTTTTGTGAAGATTGTGCAACACATGTTCTACGGAATAACTGCAAAGTGAAAATACTAGTGGACATATCTGATATTTTGTTTTTTACAGAGTAAAATGAATTATTAGCAGACCTAAAAGCCTGAGTACTGAAAGCCAATATTTATGTGAATATTAAAAAATATGAGTAGTCCACTTTGTAGTAGTTTCTGTCATCTCTTGTATTAACAAAAATTGTCAGCAAACCAGTATGTGCTGTGGGTCTATCTTTCAATACTTTAAATTCTTCTTCATATAATGCATCTTTCAGGTATGTTTTAACGATTTTTCCCCTATCTGTCTGAAACTTCAACAAGGAAAACTTTCAACAGGAAATTACTGAAATTATGCCTTTCAAGATCACTTTTCTGAAGGAAAAAAAAGAAAACCAAACTTAAAATGCTGTTAGTTCCTCTTTATTCCACAAGATGGAGCTCAAGTACTATAGTACAATTGCATAACACCGGCGAGACGGCGTTGTCCTGCCATTGCCTTGTATGAATAAGCAGCAGCCAAGGTTAAAAACTATTCTGCAATAGTCCTGTACTTACAGATGACAGAAATATCTGCAGAAAACACTGCTTGGATCTTACCGTGGTGTATCCATAATACTCATGCAAGTTTTAACCTCAAGATTTAAAGATCAAATGCTGGTTTAGAACAGTAACAAGATTTTATTACTATATGATATTAAGATCAAGAATCCAGAACTTACGCAACAGAGCAACACAAGGATTTGCCATACAGTGAGAGTTTTGTGCTGGGTAAACATAATGGTTGCATCTTTGACCTGAAAAGAAATAGTCCAGAATCTGAATGAAATCCTCAGAATATGAATCGGCTTGAGTTTTTCTCTGAAAGAATATGAATCAGCTTGAGTTTTTCTCTGAATATCATGTTTCATTAAAAGTAAGGGTTGCCTTTCCTGACTGATTAGTGCAGGTGCCTGCAAAGGCTCAGCTTTCTCTGTGTGGGTAGCACACACCATCAACATGATTATTTCTAGCAATACCTGAAAATCACAGAATTGCAATTTGGCTGGAAAGAACCTCTGGAAAGAACCTAGTCCATCCCCTACAGAGAGTCCAAGCAGGGACAACTTCATGTAGGTCTGATTGTTGTTAGTAATATGTCCAGATTACTGAGAGGTGATGACAATCCGTAATCCTGACTGTTCAGTTAAAATTATGAGCTATGTATTTCTAGTACTTGACTATAACTTTTAGTGGAAACATGTCTTTCAGTTTCAGAGTAGGGTGTTACCACACATACTCTGTGAAATACTGAGCACATGTGAAATCTGTGGAAGGAGATCAAACTGAGATAGAAAGCTTTAAGTTTCACTAAAGAACGCATCCAAAAGCCTACTCAATGATGTATTGGTACATCTTCCATTGTTCAAAGTTTTTAACCTTGTCAATTACGTCAGTTAGAACAACTTTGGAATCCAGAAGCATCATTCAGCTGAGGCACAACTGAGGCAATCTCATTGTTTCAACTAATTTTGCAATAGTTTGATATGCTTTAAGAGAAGTTTCATGAATTTTCAGTTGTTGAATTACAATTTAACTTTGTTTCCATAAGCATAGTGGGCAAGATCTAGCACAATCTGGTTTCAGAATCATGTGAAAACTCAGCCATCCCCTCTTTTCTTTCAATCAAAGGTTTTGATTGCTCACAGATGTTATAGTAATGTCCTTCAGTTTTCTCCTGAAGCAATAAAAAAAATTAAAAGTTCCTAAAACATCACATTTTCACAGCATTTTCCAATTCTTTTTGTTTTTTCCAGTCCCATTCCACAGCAAATTTGTAGGTATCTCACACAGTTCTTATTTGCAGCCATGTTCTGAACAAATGTATTACATAAACTTTTTGCACTGCACTACTACACCAGTAACTTTTGCATTTCTACACACTCAAGATTCTTCCTTTTTCTGTTTTTCTTTGTTGTTCTCCACCCTTTCAAAGAAGTGCAAATCCAGATCCCACACCCATGGTTTTCCAACCATCTCTCATCTGCTGTGGTACTTTACTTCAGCTCTCTGACTTGCCAAATGTTCATCCATTGCATTTCATGTTTTCATGAAGTTTCACTCTCTTTTTCTGTCTGACTTATCTCTTGCTGGGCTTTCCTCTTCTGGCTATCAATTTGTCTCAAGTCTTTCTCATCACTGGTCACTGAGCTTCACTTTCTCTTGTGACATTGCAGAGAAATTCCTTTTGACAGCACTGATAAGTGCCTTATGATTACACCCTTTTGGATTTTTTCTTTCTCAGCTCTTGGGATGGAACTGATGAGCATTTTCTGAATATGCCCCACTAGTTAAGCTTTACAAAATAGTCCCCTCTCTCAGTTGCAGAGCTCTGAAATGAGTGTGTTTACTTGCAATACACAAAACGTATTTTTCAGTTTCTCCTTTTGGTGTGGATTTTTACGTAGATTACTCTCTTCCTATTGCTTTAACTTAATTGTGGAAAGGGTGTTATTTACAATCTAAATGGGAAGGATTTTCCATACATGTGTTGACAGTTTCTGGCCTTGATGTATGCCCTATATAAAGGTGAAAATGTTACTAGACTAAAGAAATATTCTCCTTCACACCCAGTCTAGTACCATTCTTCCTGGATTACACAACATTTTCCCCTCCTTTCCTGACTTTCTTATATCCACAGTGGGGTATTTAATTACACAATGCTAAGTGGAATAACCTTGAAAGGTAGATACAGCAATTTTCTATAAATAAAACCTAGCTCACCACAGAGTGTCCTACTGTGTTACATCATAAAATTCCTAATGAGATAATTAGAAATTTCCCCTAGAAGGTGCGAAATCTGGGTACATGTTAACTCCAGAGAGAAAGCAAATAAATGAAAGAGGACTCAGAAGGTAATAGGATGAAAGGGAGGCTTAAACTCAGTAATACTTTCCTTAGATTCCTAATTCTCAGTGAATGTTATAGAGTGAGCTAAACTCAATTTAACTAATTGCTCTAGTAGATGCCAAAATGTTAGGAAGTCAAATGCTTTGTGTTGATCTGAGGGTTCACTTTCAAGATTGCCAATTTTGTCTGAACAAAGGAATTCTTCAGTAGAAATAATTAAGAGTAGTGTCTGATTGAGTCCACATGCGCCCGCTGAAAGACAAAATTATATTACAAAACCTGAAAAATAAGATCAGGAATCCATCCTCTTATAGATAGTTTTGGAATAGATTTACCCTGAGTCATCTAGTTAGCAAGGGTTCAAACTGCAAAATGTTTCATTTCATGTGCCAAAATATCAGCGGTCATAAGGTATAATCAAGTAGCTTGCAAATTTGGTTAATATGGGAGGCCATGCATGAAAAAAGAGGAAGAGATATTAATATTTCAAAATATTCTAAATATCCTCATAATAAACTATATGTTTTAAAGTGAAAAGTAAATACAGTTATTCAACAGAACAAGTCACAAGAAAATTATTCAAAAAAGTAACAAATTAAGGCCACAGTTGTCCACATAGTATTAACTTTCCACAGCAATAATCTTACGACATATGTGGTATTACTGTACCCTGTTATCTGGATTAGTCACTTTTCTTAACAACCATAAGAAAATTAACCTATAGTTTCAAATAGTGGCAGAGTGGGAAATTGTTGGAGGTTTTTTATCATTTCTCTCTCTTGAATTCACTGTCCTTTTTTGTCTCTTTTCTTACAGTTCAAAAGCATCAGAGAATGGGCTAGAAGGGGTTGAAATGGCTGTTTTGTAATTCTTTGCATTTCATTCATTACTATTACCACAAATTGACTTTGGACATGTCTAGATAGTTACCGTTAGTTCAGTCTGAGGAACTGAAATATTCTTGACTCTATGACAAAAATTTTAGAGAGATCTAACCTTGTGTTAGAGGCAGCTCAGCAGCAGCTCAGTTCACGTGTTCCTGAGAACCTATGTCAAACTCTGAGCTGTCTTAACTTTGTTTCATATTTACCAAAACTAAACAAAACAAACAAAAAGATGTCTTTGACAGCACGTCTTAGATCTGGTTAATAGCTAGAGGGAACAGTTCAGAGCTCCCCTGCTGTTAGACGTAGGACCAAATAGATGCACTCTTCATTCTTCTCTCTCATAGTCACTCCCCATACTTTGGTGGAAAGAGGCTGGAAGGCACAGGAGTGGGGGAAAGCATCCGAAACAAAGAGGGAGAGGCAGAGGGCACAGTCCTTACTGCAGGGACCTGAGCTTTCTCTGGGACATAGAGGGGTATCCCATTATTCATGGCTTTTGGCAGCATGACAATTCACCAATCTTTTGCACTCGGTAAGGTGTTTCAGAATTCATTTGATTAACAAGCACATACAAAGACCCTGATAGAACTGAAACTCTCCAAAATGGTGGCAATTGCTTGCTTTGCTCATTCGAGTCATAATGCCTCAAGATGTGCCCATTGATATAGTAGTATACTTCTCAGAAGGTATCCAGTTTCTTTTGTTACACCTGTGTGAATAAAAATCAGCAGAAACTCCAGTGAATGACCTTTCTTTTGGTCATTTTTGATAATGACTTTATATGTTTGAAAAATATAAAATCATTCACTGTTGAGCTTGAATCACACAGAAAAGAGCAAGAGGAGGAAAAAAGAAAACACCAGCTTTTCTTCCCTTTTGATGTGAATCAGAGTCTTTGTTCTGGTGATGCCAAAGTCACATCAATCAAGATGATCATTAGGAATTTTAATTGAGTTCTGAAATAAAAATAAGATAATGTACCCCTAGTAAAATGTGCCATTGTTTTCAAGAACACAGTAAGAAATCCAAAAGATTAATTTCCTATTTGAAGGAAAAAGAGAAAAAAAAAAGAGGAGGAAAAGCCTTTGGAGGTTGTATATATTTATACTCTCAATATGGCAATAACATACACTACTGGCCGTATTGATGATACTGTATTTTTTAACATGTGTTGATCTCATTCTTCCTTGTATGTCTCAGCCTTTATGGTGGCTGAAAAGAACTAAGAATAGAACAGTTTCTTTTTGTTTTCTTTCTGTCAGGCAGATGCCTGAAAGTCATCAAAATTTAAACCTAGTCCCATTAAATAAAATAAAAATGGTGATACGCTGCACTTCCTAATAAATCCTGAAGGTGTTTGGAATGTAGAACTGGCATTTTCTAGTATTTCAGCATTTTCTGGTATTTAAAAATTTTCTATTTCAAAGATTTTTACCACTTTCATTGATTTACCTAAAAAAATAATAGTGGAAATCTTGGTATTATCAAGTCAAAATTGGGCTGGCATCAGACTGTCTCATACCTGGAGTTAAACCACTAAACTCACAATAAATTCTTGTCCCCACAAGAAAAAAGTTGAGGTTTTTCACCCTAGCTGGTCTTCAGCTCTTAGACAGCCAAACAGCTGAGAACACAAAGCTCCTTTACTGTATAACACCAAGTTAACTTTCTCTATTGTGAATTCCTTCTTCTTGGACTGGATGCGTTCATACCTACGAAAGGCACATACACAGCAGTCTTGATTTCCAAAATAAATCTTAAAGCATCATTCAAATTTGCTGCCTCTGGATGGCAACTCAGACAGAATAAAGGTGAGGCAGTTCTTCTGCATTGCCTTCAACAAACAGAGGCGCTGGAGTTAGGTATTGCAAATTTCCCTTGCGGAAAATGTTGAATATTTTTCTTGGCACAGAGGCACCAGCCTAACTCCTGACTCTGTTTTCTGACATGATAGTTTTATTTTCAACTGGAAAAAAAGTCACTGTTGGAGTCTTATAAAGAAAGAGGAGACTGAAGATATTATTTAAAAATGTGATAATCTGATCCAAATTAATACAGTTTCAGTACAACTTTGCTGACACAAATGTTCCAAAATTATTGTGGAGAAAAATTATTCATCTATATTATTTTAACAATCTATTTTTTCCTTCTGTTTTGTCTTCATTATTGAAAATTTGAAAAATTCTGTTGTTGGTTTTTTGTTGTTTTTTTTTTTTTCAATTTAGATTGTAATGTTTTAAAACTGGCATGGGGCACAGACAGCAGGTTGTATGCAGGATGGAAGGTAAATTGGAATCTTATAAATAATAAACAAAGGATATTTTTTGCAAAATGTTTTGGTATTTAAATTTTATAGATTTCATTATTTTAATGGAGATAAAGCACACAAAACCCTTTGGAAATACGTCTCAGAAATATTATGCTATGTAATCAGGTACAGCTGAAAGGAATGAATGAAGAGATTTGCTTGATTAAATTCCCAGTTACTGTTGCACTGAGTATTTGTGTCAGCAAATGCTTTTAATGAACCTGGGATTTATAATACAAAGGGAAAACACAAGGGAAAAAAGGTTACATGTTAGATAAAAGACAGAAAAAACATAAGAACACAGAAGCACACTATGAAGCTTAATTTAAGGTATGATCTTGTCTCCCAAGCTTCCTTTCCACCCACTGGCTCCCCGGGCAGCACACAGGTATTTGAGGTGGACAACTCCAGCCCAGCAGTCAGCCTGTACAACCAGTGTGGCAAAATATGGGATGTGTTCCAGTCAGTGCTAGTTTTATTTAGATGTTTAGGGGTTTAGTTTTAACTTAAAGGGAAACTGATCATTCTGATTAGATGACACTGATTTCATTTTGATGCATAAAAGAAGTGTTTTAATTGTACCATTGGGGTTTATATTTTTCTTAAAGAGAAATATTGAGCTGCATCATACTTTTCTTTCATTGAATGCCAGCCTATCTTTAGCTCACCTTAGGTGACAATGCATCTCATGCATAACCACATCCATCTATCTTAACTGCTCAATTTTTCACTGGCACTGAATTCTTTGGTGTCTTATTGTTATTTTTCTTACAAGACATAAATTTTATTCTTACTAGAACTTTCCTGTATTACAGGTTTTTTCTCTTTTGTATTTCCTTCACAGCTCTTTTTTCTTTTTGTAAGCTACCAAACGAAGCATTTTTCCTCATCCATTCTCTTTATACCTTTCAAACTCTTTTCCCTTTTTCTCTTATTCTCTGCATATTCACTGTCATGGTCTTTTTCTTTCTCCAGGTCATTCATGTTTTTCCTTCCTTAGCAGCCATTTAGACACAAGGACCTGCCAAATTCCTGTTTTCCTAACTTATAGATATTATCTTACACTCTCTTTATCTCCGTATAATTTTAATTCTCTGTTCTCCATCTCTTTTCCTGCTATGCTATTGATTGACTTTGTGGTTAACTGATATTTCAGAAACTGAAATATTTTTGAGACTCCCTTCCCACCAATTTAAGGAGAAAACAAGCATGGAACTGCGAAACTAGTTATCATGAGGACACTTACTGTAAGTGTTACTATAAGATTGAGGATATAGACAATTTGGAATGCAAAATAAGTAAATCAGATGGAATCCTAAAAGCGCACTTTTGGAAGCTGAATGAATTGCAAGAACAAGTAGGATTTGTTCTGTTTCAGAGCCAGAGAGACAACCTTTGATCTGACAGCTACGTTAACTCTTACATCACCTCTTATTTTCCTATTATATAACTTTATTTACATATTGCTTGCCTGGAGCATTGCTCATTAAAGAAATACGGAGGCTTTAATTTATTCTTGATTTTAAAATGAGATGTGTGGGTCCATGTTTTTCCTTACAATTATTTGTGTATATGTACATTTTATCTTTATTAGTTCATAATGGTACAAATGCAGACCTATGCATCACTTAATGAAGAATTCAAAGTATTGCAAATTAATGCATTAACCAACTTTCTTATCAATTTATGTCAAGTAATTTAACATTTATAATGCAAACCACTAGTAATACTGCCTCAGCCTTGGGAATCTGCCAATGTAACCACCACCACATCATTTCAATACCTACTAAAAAGAAAAAAAAAAGGTATTTTTTTCTTACACTTGGTGATTCATAATAAGATTTTGTGCCTTTTTTTACCAAAATAAAATACAAAATTGTTCAAATACAATAATATATTTAAATATTTTAGTAATATATTTAAATGCTTTTCTAACACTGAGCTATTACAGTTAGACAGCAGAGTCCATAAAGTGTCAGGAAAAAAAGAATTCAAATACAGCCTATAACAATTGTCATTTCAGAATTATTCAAATTTTATTCCAGAGTGATGAAAATCACTGTTTTGAAAAATAGGCTTATACACAAAAAGTAACAGTAAATATCTGACAAAAAAGACTTTTCTGCATTCCATTATTTGCCACAGAAGAGTGGATTCTTGGAAGATATCTGGAAGCCATTTAAAGCCAAAAAGCATAAAAAACCCAATCAAACAAGCAAAAACCCCAACTAATCCATTTCATGATTAGATGGAAATATAAAAACTTAAATAATCAATATAGTTATGCTTTATTAGCATTTTCAGTTCACAAGAGCAAAATACAGGCTGTGTGGAGAATGGATTAAGGGCAGCCCTTAGGAGAAGGGCCTGCCCTTTCCACAAGAGAGGGACGTGGATCTGCTTCTGCGAGTCCAGAGGAGGGCCATGAAGACGATCAGAGGGATGGAGTACCGCTCCTGTGAAAGGCTGAGAGAGTTGGGCTTGTTCAGCCTGAAGGAGAAAAGGCTCAAGGGAGACACTGAAGAGGCCTTACAATACTCAAAAGAGGCCTATAAGAAATCTGGAGAGGGACTTTTTACAAGGGCATGTAGTGATAGTGATGGCTGTAAACTGAAAGAGGGAAACTTAGATCTGATCTTAGGAAGAAATTCTTCACTGTGAGGTTGGTGAGACACTGGAACAGGTTGCCTAGAGAAGTTGTGGCCGCCCCATCCCTGGAAACATTCAAGGCCAGGCTGGATGAGGCTTTGATCAACCTGGTCTAGTGGGGGGTGTCCCTGCCCATGGCAAAGGTGTTAGAACTAGATGACCTTTAAGGTCCCTTTCAACCCAAACCATTCTATGAGTCTATGAAAATGTTGCAAAGCAAAGATGAAATAATTATATATTGCTGTACTTAAAATATTTTATCTAGAATTCCTTACAAAACCCCACCAAATACTCTTTCCCCTGTTAAATCTCTTTGAACATATGTGCTTTAGAACAAGAGCAGGAAAAACTTAAGAGAACATTTTTCAAGGAAAAAAGCTCTTTTGGAGTCACAACTAAAGGAAAGTACATTTAATTGGGATGATCATTATGAGAAATATTTGCATTGGGAAAAGTGTTTATGAAAAAGGTGTAGAATCTCTGACTTATCCATTACCTGCTGGCATATCTGTGACCTTTATACAACTTCTAAAGTCTGTGCATACACGATCAGTGCATAGTCATTGACTTTATTACATGAGTGGCTTTAAGATGGATCAAAGGGATTGAAGAGGTAAGAGGCAACCAAGGCTGCGCATACATCTCAAGCCCACACCAAATGCATCTAAATTGTATCTGATGTGCTTATCTGGATGGATGAAGAGGATTCAAAATTATAGTATCATTGATTTCATTTTCAAACTTTTACAAGTGGAGCAGTTACTAGAGAAGGCTGTCAGAATGCTGAACATACATATTAGTTCAACATCCTATCTAAGCTTTATGGCAAATCCCTATGTAAATGAGTGCACAAGTTCAGAAATAAAACTTTTTTTATTTTTATTTTTAATCTATTTCCATGGCTGGATTTTATCTAAGTAAGCTGCTCCAGGAACCTGCTTTTCTGAACCAAGTAATCATCCATGTGTCACAACAGCATCAGTAATGGAAAGACTGGAATGTGCTACTCACTAGTGCAAACAAATACTGGAAATTACATACCATTTACAGTATTCCAAAATCAGGATAGTTCCCCATTTCAGAAAGACAGGAAGTAGTTATCTTCTACTACCTTCTTTAGCTTCCTGTGAAACTTTAACTTCAGCCTTTCGTATGACTGCTTCATCTTACTTCGCTGACTTTACATCTGTTTTCCTTCCTACGATTATAAATGAACATCTTTCATTCTGAGCACTTATGAGTACTTATCATTCCAAATGAAAATTCAACTTTTGTCACCAAGATCAGCTAAGAAATGGATAAATATGTTAGCATAAAACAGGGAACACAATGTACTTAAATTTTATTTTTATCCTTTTATATGCCTGTAATAATTTGCTAAGAAATTATTTAATCTAACAACATAACCCAAATTTTTGACCTCAGAATAATAATGATACAAATATTCAACTATTAACCATCAAGTTTATCTCGTAGCACGGTGATGTTTCAACATAAACAATTTAAATGCTTTTTCCTGTGGGTATAAGATAGGATGGGGTGTACAAAACAAAACAAAAGCAAATAGAAAAAAAAAATCCTTTTGATATGAAAGAAACAAATAATTTTTCCCCAGTTCTAGAATGTATCTCACAGTTATCTGTTCTTCTGTGTAAGCAGCTTGGTCTTTTAAATAAAAATACAGTTTCCTCCTTTGACAATATTTCTTTCCTTTGATCAGTAGTTTGAATGGCTTTTAACTTTAATTTCCACTATATCATGTTCTCATTATTCCTTCTTGTGAAAACACTTGATAATTGTGAGAACATGCTGTGGTCTGAAAATAATGACCTTGGGAAAGGAAAGCCATAACCAAAACCATGCAGAACAATGATGCTTTTATCTCCAGGCAGTGTCATATTAGTTGCTGCCTGCTCAGCAGGAACTGAAGTCTTCTCCAACATATTTGCTTTGAAAATTTCACAGATACCGAGGTACAAAGACATTAATTTGAAAAACTGGTAGCAACTATGCAGTAAGGCAATAACAGAATTACAGTAAATGGCATATTCAACTAAATGAATAAACATATTTATTAAAATAGATAGTCCTGTTTTTCTCTGCCCACTAAGTTACATGTTTGGATAATATGCATCTGCTTTGGCCAGTAATTTACACTGTCTTCTAATTCTGATATTTTTATCCATTCCATGGAGTAGAAGCTTCTTAACTGTTTGGTTTTTTTTCTATTTGGAAAGTCTTGTTATACACCTTCTTTATTCTATGATTCTATGATTCTCAGATGGAACCATGCTAAATTAGTGTTTCTTCCTTCAAAAAACATCTTTGCATAGACTCCAATGTACATTAAAATCTTTAGGATTAATATTTCATAAACATCAGGGGTATTTATTATACTGACAAAATGTAGTGGAAATTAAATGAAAATGCAAATTATACATGTATCTGAAAAAGTTTTGCCTGATTTAATATAACAGTCACAGTTCAGAAGGAAAGATATAATTTCTGGTATTCATGAACAAATCACAAACAGAAAAACGTATATCTGAGAAAACTGATATTTTTTAATGTGTGATACAGGATCAGCCTGAGAGTCTGAACTTAGATGAATGAATTATGGGCTGGGAATGTTTATTCCAACTACTGTCCAGTGGGAATAGACAGTTCCTTTTCAGACACCTGACAACATTACTATGCCATGTATTGTATCGCGTTTGTTTATCTGGCATTTGGCAAGACATGTCACAAAAGGAAGGGACTTTTTTTACTTTGTTAAAGTAGTTTCTGAACCTAGGAATAAAAGAACTTTCAAATAAGTTAAAAAAAAAATCATTTTCAAGAAACCATTGAATTATTATTTTATCTTCTTTTATCAGGGATGTATCATCTAATATTTCTGTAACAACAGGTGTTGATACCAGCAGGGTGTGATGGTATGAGCTAGAGAAGGAGTCTACCTCATAGTATCTTCCAGGGTCATATTTCCTGTTGTGAATGTTGAAGATAGATAAATGGATGATCGTTCTGACCCAGTAAGGCACATCTTTTATTCTGATGTTCTGCACAGTTGTTGCTTGTTTCCCACCCATCTCTATCCTCTGCTTACCCTTCTATCCATCTTGTCCAAGACTGTTACAATAGCTTATAGCAGACATTTCAGGAAGGATTTCATTTCTCCCATAATACTGTTTCAAAAATGCAGCTTTATAAAATGGACCAATATGGAATGATACTATGTTTGAGAAGCATAGTAGTTCTTGCTAGATTGGCAGGATTATGTGAAGAGTAATTCAAAAAAGAATTAAAAATGCAGAAAGGTACTTGCAATCTAGCACTACATGTGCTATCACAGAGATCAGATTATGTTAATTCCTGACATTGGCTGTGTTGAGTACTGCCTGCAAAATTTGTAAACATTCAGAAGAAGAATAAATTTTAAAAATTCAGATTACAGATCAGTCATGCAACTGAACAGAATTTATCAGCAAAGCCCAAAAATTATACATTAATCCACTTAAGTTTTAAAGGCATTTTCCAATAACATGCAAAGACTTCATTCTTAAATTCTACTGACTATTTTCTTGAAATAAGCATAATCAGGGATGCTCAGTTCTATACATTAATAAGCACCTTGAAAAGCAGTATTCATGTAATCTAAAATTAGGTGCCTAGTTTAGATACTGTATGAACACAACCTTCTTAAATAATCAGCTTTTTTATTTCTTTGTGAAAGATCAGAAGACTTACAGTGCTTTGCATTTTAATTTATTTTCTTAGAAAGAAAGCCACAATTAAGAAGTTTCTTCTAGAAAGGGGAGAAAGGAGGGGGGAGAGATCCTCTAAATTTTATAAGGCTTGGCTGGCTGCCAGGTGCCCACCAAGCTGCTTTATGACTCCCCTTCCATCAGCAGGGCAGAAGGAGAAAATATGATTAAAAGCTTGTGGGTCAAGGTAAAGTTAAGGAGATCATTTACAAGGTGCCATTACAGGCAAAACAGACCCAACTTAAGGAAACTAAAGTAATTTTTTTTCAATTAATTATAGCACAGCAGGAGAGTGAGAAATAAAATGAAACTAAAAGCACCCTCACCCCACCCCTCTCTTCTTCTCCGTCTCAACTTCACTTCTGACTTGCCTACCTCCTCCCCCTCAGTGATACTCGGGAATGGAGAATGGGGGTTGCAGTTACTTTGTAAGAGTTTGTCTCTGCCTCTCCTTCTTCATCACGCTCTTCCACTCCTCCAGCATGGGGTCCCATCCACTGACCACACAAGAACTGCTCCTGAATAGGTCCTTTCCATGAGGAACAATCTTTAACAAACAGACTATTTTGCATGGGGTCCTCCCAGGGCTGCACGTCAACATCTGCTCCAGTGTGGACCTCCATGGGCTGCAGGGGCACAGCCTAACTCACCATGGTCTTCTCTTCTCCCCTGCATGGCTACAAGGAAGTTACACAGTACATTTTACCCTTTCTTGAACATATTGTCACAGAGGTGTTACCAATGCTGTTGATGGACTCAGCTTTCTTTGGCGAGGAGTGGGTCCATCTTGGAGTTGGCTGGCATTTGCTCTGCCTGACATGGGGCAGCTTTTGGTGCCATTTCACAGAAGCCACACCTGCAACCCTTACAACTACCAAAATCTTGACAATTATACCCATACAATTCTTAAATCAGAGAGTACATTTTTCTTGTGTTTCAAAGTATTTTTTCTAACAGATTTATAATACAAAGTAGTTATTTTTTGCAATTTTCACTTCATATTGACTCTTGATCAGTATGAAAATACTAAAAACATATTTTTGAACTATAAAACGTCACTTGCATCTGAATTATAAAAATATAATAATCTGGGGGAAAAGATTAGCTTAAGGTTTAATTTTGAAAAAAAGGATGATTGAAAATAACATTCAAATAGAAAGCATGTGAAGCAAATGTTGTCCTGAATGTCGAATAAAATTAATCACATATTCAGGAAAACTGTAATAAACATAGTGCAAGATTCATAATTCCTAATTTTGACTGCAGATTGTCAGTGTTCAGGGAAAAAGGAAAAATGAAACAGAGAAACAGAAAATTGGGTCTGCAGGCTAGAAGTTAAACGATGAAAGCATAATGGAGCAAGAATAGGTAACTGAAACAGTGGGAAAGCGTAAGTGGTAAATAAACAGGGAATAGAAAAAGCAAGCCAGTGTATACTAACATGAGGGCAGTCCCTAGAAATAGGAAAAAGAATTGCATACTTCTCTGTAAAACATTAGACACTCTAGCAGTCCTGAAGCATTTAGCTATAACATTGTATACTACATATTAGTTTAAGAAACAGAAAGGCAGATTTTAACCTATTACATTTTCTATTTAAAGTACTTATTGGCTTTCCAGGTACCTAGGTCTGAATTCCAAGTGGAATTTCTTCATTTCCATAGCTTAATAAAAATGTGCTTCTGTAGCAAAGCCTCACACTAACAGCCATTAATCAAGTAATACCAGTAACACTTACTGTCTTGAAAGGATTACAATACATTGGAGGACCAGAATTAAGGGAGGATTTCTCATTTAATTATCCAACTCTGGATAATTCAAAAGGAGAAATTCCTATGCTTCTATTCTGATTTAGTGATTCTTTAACATTCAACCAAAACTTATCCATGGCTTGCATTAAAACCTACGTCAGGTCCAGCTTTGTCTTCCTCATCTCGCTGCCCTCCTCCACTTCCCAATAAAATCTTTGGTTTAGGCTGCTGCATTTCTTGATAAAATGAAAAAAGGTATGTAAAGCTGTTTCCCATCTGATATGTGGCAAATAAACTGCAAGAAATATAAAACCACTGTCTTTTATTTGTAAACAATGCCTAAGAAATGAAATGACGGGGAAAGATTATACCTATTATAAAAATGATTATACCACAATGAAGCATAGCCAAATGTAATCCATTATATATTAAGTACAAAGAGGCCTATGGAAAATTACCCAATTTCTTAACAAGTGAAGGTTACTAAGCTTGCTACTAGTTATACCAGATCACTGTAGGCAGTATAACACATAGACAGAATGTATGCAACCCCCTTATTTTAACTGTACTGCTTCAGTGACAATTTTCAAGAATAAAGGTTGTATTTCAGCACTATTCATGCAATTTTTTTTTATTTTAGTAAGGTTAAACCCACAATTTTTTCAACAGTGATTCAAGTGCTAAATTTGTACTTCTTACCTACATCTGAAATTCCATACAGTAATGCCAAAGCCCTTATACAGCAACAAATTCCCTATTAGTGCCTTGTTACACAAAACTGAATAGAAATTGAATCTGAAGAAGAAATTGGTGGGAGGACTGATGGAAAAGTCCCTCTCAGACTGGCTTCACATCAGAGGCAGGTGCTGAAATTACTTGTACTGTGTTTGTCTGGGATGGAGTTAATTTTCCTGACAGCAGCCCATATGGTTCTGATTTGGATTTGGGAGCAAAACAGAATTGAGAGCCCACTAATCAATGTTTTGGTGAATGCCCAGCAGTGCTTGCACAGCCTCAATGCTGTCTGTGTTTCTCACTCTGCTCCCAAGCGAGTAGCCTGGTGCTGGGCAAAAGGACAGGAGGGTGACCTGTGCTGACCAAAGACATTGCATGCCACATAGCATCACACCTAGCAATAAAAATGAGTGGTTGGGGGGAATCTTCCCAAAGTATTTGTTGCTCAGGCACTGGCTGGATATTGGTCTGCTGATGGTGAATGGCTGGTTTTGCATGACTCGGTGATTTTTTCCTTTTCATTTTTTCCCTTGTTTATTAAAATGTCTTTAACTTGACCCATGAGAGTATTTTTTTCCCTTGCTTTTGTCCTTTGCAGTCTCTTCCCCACCCTGCTTGTGGAGAGTGAGTAAGCGACTGAGTGGGAACTTAGCTGCCAACCACAGTCAAGCTACCACGTTACATCTAGACAATTACAGAAAGAAGATAGCCCTTTCATGAACCTACAGGCCAGGTGGGTTGCATTCACAATGAATTGTCATTTATGTCAGTGCACTTTTGCTTTGTAAAGAACAAAGGAGAAGTTAAGATTCAACTCTGATACATGTTACAGGAAAAAATGTCCACCCAGAGATTTTTGCTCATTCATATCTGTTTTTATTGCATCCCTGTTTCCATTTCCTAGAATGCCCAACATGTCCCAAGAAACAAATGATTTTGATGTGAAGAACCTACTGTTAATATAATATAGTCTATTATATTAGCTATGGAGATGTGAGAATTTTTACAGGCATATACTGTGCCATAAATACTGGTGTAGATTGCAGATATCAACTGGTATAATGAAATGTGATTTATGATGTTTAAAACCATTTCAATAGTTCAACCCAGGACATAAGATGGCAGTTAATGTTAAGTGCTTACTTAGGCAGATAATTTTTACATTGTGGTACACACTTTGCTGCTAAAATTACCAGTACCAGCAATCTTACTCTTTTCTTGGCTTAAGTTGATACCAAAGCTATGTAATTAAACCAAACTACCCTTAACTCTATAAATATTTAGCTTTAAATTCACTTTGACTTAACAGTTGTTGGCGCGGGAGTCACGGACAACGCTGAGCCGATCAATGTGATCCAGCGAATGCCATTTATTTAGTAGTACACA
>JANEXQ010028402.1:0-32892 GCA_026283885.1 Poicephalus gulielmi
TCCCTCTCCCCCCCCCCCCCCATGCTATCTGGTATATTTGATCGTGGAACTGTGGCTTGACAAAATGAGAAGTTGTTAAACTTGCTTCATCATGGTTTTGGATGTAGGAATACCAAATTTCCATTTCCATGCCTGTTTGCCAGAGTGACACTCTCTGTGAGCAGCAGTGTTCTTTTCATCCCCAAATTCACTTTAGGGTGAAGAGCCTTCTCCCCAGATGGACTGTTGTGCTGTCCTAGTCAAAGCAAAGTCTCTGTAGCCCCCAGCAGCCCTCTCTCAGTGCTTACTTGGGAGAAGCATGTACAGAGCGGTGGCTTTGAAGGCAGGTCAGGAAAGCATTGGTCAGTTTATGCTGCTCCAGAGGCTCAGCATGCCATTTATTGGGAGAGGGGGACTAAGACTCCTGTTGCAGTTCGGGGACAGCAACCTCAGAAAGCACAGCAGTCACTGTGTAGCTTGTCCACCCATCCCAGCTCGACTTCTTCACTGCGAGTGCAGGGCTCTGTGTTCCTCCCAGCATTAAGTCCAATTATGCGACCTTTGTTTGAAGAGTAGTGTGAGTCTCGTCTTCAGCAAAAAATAATCTTCTTAGTGGGCTGTAAATTGAAAATAATGATTACTTCCTATTTTTGGAAGTGGCTTCCACAATCAACAGTTTATTGTGTGAAGACCTGAATGAGGCAGGCTTGGGGAGCAGAGTGCTTGTTGGTTTGGGTTCCTGTTGAAGTTGCACGGACTATTTCAGGGCTCTCTCTTTGCCCTTCCTCAGGGCTTGTAAATCCAGTCTCCATTTGATTCTTCTCTTTCTCTTTCAGGACAATTGTTCTGAGTGACGGCCCTTGCAAACGCTTCTGAGTGGTTATCATGGGCTTCATTGCCTTTCTGAAGACCCAGTTCATAGTTCACCTCCTCATTGGGTTCGTCTTTGTTGTGAGTGGACTGATCATTAACTTCATTCAACTATGCACACTAGTCCTCTGGCCCATAAACAAGCAGTTTTATCGACGAGTAAACTGTCGCCTTGCCTATTCACTTTGGAGCCGTGAGTATGCTTGAAGGGGATATGAACACTGGGAGTGGAGAGGAGTGGGTTTTGTTTCTATTTTTGTAAATTAAAGAAAAATATATATATACATATGTATATGTATATACACAATGACACAGGGGAGAAAAAAGTGGTAAGTAGACTCTTTCAGAGCAGTTCAAAGCAGCCACCTTTTCCGAAATATTGGGAAAACATATAGAAGTCAAGGGACTGGTATATATTGTCACTCTTACTAAAAAAAGTGGGAGATAAAACTCCTCTCCCACCCTGTCTTGACTGGTAGGGATTACTGTCTCAATATCATCTTCATCCAGCATCAGACCCTTTGCTAAGTGATGGGGAAGGGGAAATTCACCGAGACTTCTTAGGAATTAAGCATACGTGCCATATTGACCACTTACTTATGAGCCCAAATCAGCTGTGTGGTCTGCAGATAGAGATGTCTGTCTTAAAGTATCTAGTGAGTTGCCTCTATAGCTGAACTGTGTGACAACTTCAGAGTCCTCTTACACCCTACAGTGTCCTTCTCTGATGCCAGTATCTCCTCTTGTGAGTAATTTGTCACTCTTTTCTCCCTTTGCTTGTGGGATGGCTCTACAGTAAGTGCAGCTGCTTTGCTTTCTTCTTTCAGGCCTTTGCAAAACTTCCTGTGGATGCCTTTTTTTCTTATACAACTTAACAGGGGATTGGTTTTCTGAAATGGATGTTTAGAAGGCTCCTTAGTCCAAATGTCACCTCCTGTTTCAGCAGTGAATCATCTGATTAATTTCCATTCTTCTCCTCCCAGTATGCATGGCCACTTACCTTAGTGCTCCGCATCCAACTCCCACTTTGGGTAAATGAGTCACCTAAGTGAGTATTTATATTACCATTGAGCAGTCCACTGACAGGCACCCACATTTCTTAAAATCATGGATGTGAAGCACTATCAATACAAACTCTCCAAATACCTAGTTCAGTTTATTTTTAAGCTCGTTGTCCTTGTCCTTTCTGTTCTTTTTGTCTTACCTATTGAGAATGTTGTCTGAGAAGCACAGGAGAAAGGGAATTAAATAGAGAGTGACAAGCAAACTGTTAGGAGAAGAAAGTATCGTGATGGAAGAACTTATAGGTAGAAACTTCAAGATTAGCCTGGTTGGAGGGGAGTTGGGGGTATATGGGATTTATTTTTTATTTGCTTGTAAGAATTTCTTAATGTGATTTTAAATAATCTAGAATCTGATCTCATCTTGAAAACTATTTTTGCACTGATAGTCTGGCTTTTCTGAGAAACTGAGCTGCGTGTGCCTGTAAGGCTTATAGGTTCATATCCTTGATCTCTACAAGTTAGAATTCTGCATGTTAAAAATCATGTTTTAAATGCTGTTATATCTTCTACACACAGGAAATAATTTATATCATTGTGCAAAAAGGTTTGGAGAAGCTGAGTAGATTATTGGGTTGTACCTAAGATAAACCTTCGTGTATAGCCTATTATAAATTAAATTATTGAGAAATTAAACTGTGAAAATTACTGTAATAAATGTAGTATGGGATTGCAGATTGCTGATGCCCTGTAATGGAAGAGCTGACAGAATATGCGCTTCAATTGTGATTTATAACGAATTAAGTAAGCCGTGTAATTGCAGCAGTTCAACTGTTGCCATTCATAATGAAATATATTTCATTATGTGGAAGCCTTTTGGCAACAAACCTGTAGATTGGTGTTCTGTTCTTCATGCTATGTTTTTCTCGCTTACCCCAAGCTGTCTAGTTTTCACCTGAAGGTGTTCATGTCAGAGCTGTCTGTAACGGAAGCTGCTCTGCTTGTCCAACATGGGATTGGTCTGCAGGGGTAGATATGCAGGTGATTGTCTATGTGGCTGTGTACTACACCCAGCTGAAAACCAGGTTTTATTCTTACTGTATCTCTTCTTAAATAAGTGAAGCACAGCTTCAGAAGGAGGAGGAGATAGACTAGCCAGTGTTAGTGGCGTATGTTTGCGGGGAAAGGCGTCAGGCTCTGGCCTCAATGTAAATAAACCCTTTGCAGCACATCTAATTCCTAATGGGTAGTCTGTACTTCAGGCTCCCCTGGATCAGTTCTTTCCAGATGACTCATGCCTTTGGAGAGTGCAGTGCATTGGGTTTAGTCTGGTTGCAAAAATAATCTTGCAAATGTTAGTACTTTAAACAGCGAGGTGCACTGTGCCTCTTGTTTGCTTTATCTGGGTGGCATGTGGGATCCCTGGGTGAAGGACAAGGTTTGCTGTAGCAAGGTGTTGTCTTCTAGGGGAGGTATCACAAGCAGTGCAAGTGTTACCTTTGTTCAGAAGGATGAGCTTGCTGTAGCAAGGATCAGTGCCACACAAAATAGCTGTAACTCACACACTAAAAAAAAAAAAAAGGAATAAGCCCACTCCAGGTTGTAATTACATCATTTATCAGTACACTTGTAAAGGGCAGTCTGTTTCCTCTTATTAATTCTCTGGCTTATCAACTCTCCTCTCTCAGTGTGGACTCTAGCAAATCTCTCAGCAAAGCTTCCTCCGTTATTTTAAAGTGAATGGTACTAGAAATGCTTTGCAGAAAATCATCCACACCTGCAGACTCTTTTTTCTGATTTTGAAGAAACACACCCATTTTATTTTATTTACTATAAGAAAATGCAGCAACTGTAGCAGGTACTGGAGAATGTTTCTCCTTAGTACATGGACAGCAATGGAAAGGGAAAATTGCTGAGTACGACACCGTGTTTGGTACCACTATTTCATTCTCCTGGCCACCAACTTGGTGGAAGAGCATACCTCTCAACTGGGGACACTCTTGCTGTCCTGTTTCCCTTTTTCCTGAGCCAGGATAACCAGAGCAAGGAAAGGTAAGTGATCACATCCTTTGCAAAGGAGTCAAAGCTGGAAAGCAGTGATAGAAACCTCTAGTTTGGTATAAACTCTGATACTGTCTTTTCTCAGCTGTATTTCCAGTTGACTGGGGTTACACTGTCTTGATCTGCAAGTTGCACAATTTTGTCATGCCTCCAAAGGAGTGAGTCTTGAAAATGATACAGGGGCTAACCTGATAAATAAGTGGCCACACAGGGAATACAAGTGAAAAAAAGTAATGCTAGAGAAGCTATGTATCTTTGTCAGGTCAGGATTAGTTTTCCCTATCATTCACCTAAATACTGTGTTTGCCTTCACCCTGATGTGGTGCAAAATTAGACCTGCTCTTGTTTGGTAGTATGGCTAGATTACCCTGCTGTGATCTCACTCATCAGAAGCTGTTGTGTAGGGAGGCACTGCCTTATTTTGCAAAACCAGGGCCTCCCAACAGGAAGTTGAAATAGCACATGGCAGAACCTGACATAGAAAATGGAGCAGCATTTTCCCTGCAAGTTTGTCGTATTAATGAGACAAGATTTAGAACTTTTTAACTGCCATATTTGTGCAACCAAATGTTGATTGCATCCATATCTCACTGAAATGAGAAAATACCAATGACTACAGTTTGCATGGAAGCAAATCTTCCTACTGGAAGAATGAACTATTCTCATACTTTTTATAGTTGTCCCATTATACAAGCAATGCCTTCCATCTGCCTTGTGCTGAAATGAGAGAAATAGGCTAACCATAGCAACTACATTCAGTGCTTGCTGAATTTAAGTGGAAGGAGTTTTTAAGATGAAAAAGGGGAGAAGGAAAATTAAAAAAGTGGGTAACAAGGGAAATATTCAGCATAGAGTAAGACAGATGCTGGGGTATTGAAAGCTGGAGAAGACAGAGATGAAAGGGCTAATTCTTTCTTTGCAGTAAAAGAAAGACACAATTTACCATTCCGGTCTTTGCCTAGGTATTTTGATAAATTAGCTCAATTGTCTGGTGCTTCTGACTCTGTGTTGATGACCATAATACAGAGTGCTTAGAGTCCTGTGTTCTAATATTAAAATCTATTGCAGAAGATCTATGGCACTGTATCCCTTCAAAAGCCCTTTATTAGTCTGTTTACGTCCATAAAGCTTGTTTCATGTTGAGTAAAAGCATTAGACTGCATCTGTGCATAATTTGTATTCCACCTGGGAGAAACTGTACTCATTTAGTGGAGCAATCAACAGCTCAGCTGTCTGTTTTCAGGCACAAAGTTCATGGTTTTTTTCCAATGGTGATGAAATTTCACATTCATAATATAATGCCCTAACTTGTCACTGTTAAAAACTTGCTAAATTATCCATAATGTATATATCTAGTGCCCTAAATACTGCTTAAGGATGGTGATGTGATTTGGTCTATACCTATCCAAGCTTTCACTTTGTGTCTGCTGGGTTGGATTGAAAAGGTGATAGTGTTGTTGGGAATCAGAAGAGACTAGGCACTGAATGTGGCTGGAGAAGAAACACTAAATAGCTTTTTGTAAGAAGCACCCCTAACTCCTCTCTCCATCTTTCTCATGTTTGTTAGAGTTGGTAATGCTGCTGGAATGGTGGTCAGGCACAGAGTGCACCCTGTTCTCAGACGAGGCGACGGTGAACACCTTTGGGAAGGAACATGTCATCATTATCTTGAATCACAACTTCGAAATTGACTTCTTGTGTGGCTGGACTATGACAGAGCGCTTTGGAGTGCTAGGGGTATGTTGGGCCATGAGCTTTCTCTTCATCTGGAGTCAATTTAAAACTCCTCTCTATACAGTTTCTTTGCATTTGAATTTCCAGATATAACTCCATCAACTCTTTATTATCTTAACTTTAATGTCCTTGATCTCATTGTACAAATCAGCAAATGACATTTTTGAATTGTTGTTTTGTTTTTTTCCTAGAGTTCTAAAGTACTTGCTAAGAGAGAGCTACTATATGTGCCCCTAATTGGCTGGACATGGTACTTCCTTGAGATTGTTTTCTGCAAAAGGAAATGGGAAGAAGACAGAGATACAGTTATTGAAGGATTAAAACGCTTGGCTGATTATCCTGAATATATGTGGGTAAGTGCTGAGTTCCTCCTCTAGTATCAATTGCTAGAAGTGAAATGGTGATGGAGGTACTCAGTGGTACTGTAGCCTTATGTATCAGAAGAAGATCTGCTCACTGCTTTCTTCAAGTGTTGCTAAAGAAAACCCATGCTCTGAGGTCTTTTGGATATGCTGGTAAAGTGTTGCTCCATTTGCCTGTTGGTAAGGGAAGTCATTTGGGAAACAGTTCAGAAGATTGCATAGATATTTAGAAATTTGATGATAACTTATAAATCAGGCTTGTGTAATACATGTTAATTTTATCTGAATTTATTTTTATGTTTAAAACAAAATAACAGTCCATATTTGACTAGTAAATCTCTTTAAGCTACATTTTCTGAGGTAGGCTAAAAAACCATGAAAACCAAACCATCTTTTCTGGAGAAGTCAGTGAATTTGGGTGGGGGTGATGCATAGACCATGGATTTTAATAGGAGTTTTGTTAGCATGTTCATTGATCTGTGAAATTACAGATTTCCCAAAATGTCTTTATGAGAACACATGGCAAGCTTACATCTGCTTTTGCAGTGATGCTTTTCCTTTTCATTTTGACATTATTTGAGTCAAGGGTGAAACATCTATGTTTCATTATGTGTGGTGGTGTTAGCTTTTACTGCAGCTACACAGTAGTATAATCAACCTATTAACTTTTATTTTTGCTTTGAATGAAAATGTGTTGATAAATTTACTGGTTTGCTTTTATAGTAGTTCTTGTACAGTTATTTGGCTTATAAAACATTGTAAGATGCTTTTTCTGTGCATTTTAAGTGATTTTTCAATATTATCCAGTACAGTTTGTTAAAATGAATAGTGAAATAGTAAGCCTCACCTAGCACATTGTGAATGTGTCATTTGTGATTTTTTTTTCTATCATTACAAAGATATAAAAAAGATACAAAAAATAACCATCTGGTGAATGTATTTTAGACTACTTAATTGCTTGATTATATGGATATGAACTACATTTAGTGTATCCTCCTGATTGGGGCTGGAAAAAGAAGTAAGAACCCAACCAATTAAAAAATCTTAAGACTGAACTTTAGTTGCAAACCTATACATTTTAATGATTCTATGATTGAAAACCATGGACAAGTCTCCAGGGAAAACGCCTGAAAAATGTAAGTGCAAAATGTAGTTAGCATTGATTATTTAAATCAAGACTTCCTGCTTGGCAATTTAAATAATGAATAAAATTGACTTGAGTAGATCAATTTCATCATTTTTGTGCATTCTAAATGCTATAATTAAGGCTGTCTGTGTAACCTGCATTGGGGAGGTCTTCCTCACACATGCACTGCCATGCGTAGTCTGGACCTCTCTTGCTTATTTATTCCAAAAGGATCACTGCACCATTGAGTAGAAGAGAGTGAGAACTCAGTATAGAGGAAAGAGCTTGCACTGCAGACTGGGGTTGAGATTATGGTGTTACTACTTTGTGCTGTTCTCACCACTTGGTGGTGATTGGTCAGGTTTTCATGAGGAACATGGCCTGAAGGGCCACATGAAGATTGCAGGACTGGTTCTTGTTTTCTCACTGTGCTTCAGCAGGTCTAACTCTTGTGTCCATGGCTTCGTGGTTCTAATGGTGCAATGGGAGTGATGTCCGCTTTTCAGAAAGACCAGGGATAAACAGAAATTCACGCTAGGGCCCTCAGAAGAGCTTTGTTTGACTGCTCTTGGTTTTGCCTTGCTTCTGGTCTCACTCTCAA
Source organism: Poicephalus gulielmi (assembly GCA_026283885.1). Lineage (NCBI taxonomy): Eukaryota > Metazoa > Chordata > Aves > Psittaciformes > Psittacidae > Poicephalus > Poicephalus gulielmi. The sequence goes on from JANEXQ010028402.1 coordinate 7,735, forward strand.
CTACAGCAAAGGCCATAGAGAGGCTGGAGGACAGATGGACGTTTTCTGCTACTTGAAGTCAGTATGGGGAGGGTTTAAGTCTTTAGTAGTTATTCAGGGTACTGCAATCAGAATAGTGTCCTACAAGGTGAACAAGGTAAAGATTTTGGAGAAAAACACCATTTTTCATGAACATAACTGGTACAAATGAAAAAAAAAAAGAGAAAAGCTTTCAAACAAGTCTTGTTTTCAGATGAATAATTCCGATTGTACAGTTCAAATTTAAATGAGGTAGCTAGTGATTAATATGTTTTTTCCTAAAGTGGTTGTGTACTGATATTTGGATTGGTTTTTCTGATTTGTAGATTAGTCCATCACCAGCCAGCCAAAGCCTTCAGGGATTTTTCTTTTTTTAAGTAAAAGTTTCGGGTATAACCATATTTAGACTTTTTGTCGCCTTAAATTTGGTACCAGTGTTGTTAAATATAATTGTAAATGAGTTACGAGGCGGTGCTTATGACTAATAATTGATGATCAGATGAGACAACTGAAGTGTGTGCATGCATGGGTGTATGCTTATCTTACACCAATTTTCAGGATTCTGCTCTGTTTCTTCTGATCTCAAGATGTCCTTGCTTTTGCCTTTTGTCTCCTTGTACTAGTTTCTCTTGTACTGCGAAGGAACTCGTTTTACAGAGACCAAGCATCGGATCAGTATGGAGGTAGCTGAATCCAAGGGGCTGCCTAAACTGAAATACCACCTGTTGCCCAGAACCAAAGGTTTCACCACTGCTGTCCAGTGTCTCAGGGGAACAGGTACTGGCAAGCTGCTACTTGGTCTTTGTAGCAACTGTAACGTGTTGCTTAGTATGTTCTGTGCAGCACAGTGCAGTATACTCTTATTGTTCATTAGATCCATTGCAATTAGTGAGTTGGCAGTGATAAGCATTCAGCATATCAGCCATTAATTTGTAACTTGCCACATAACTCTCAGATACCAGTTGTAAAAAATTATAATCCTTTCACTTATGTCATTGTTGCTTAGTTTGTCAAGTCTGCCTTGTGTTTTGATAACTCGCATGCTAAGGAGATGGGAATGTCAAGTGTCTGATCCACATAAATACAACATGTAAACAAAAAGTAGTGAAGGGTGCTGCTACCTGACATCATTAGTGCAACGCTTGCACAAGGTTCTTTTGCTTTCTCATGCAAGGATACCAGCAGCATGGTTGCTAGAATTGCTGTAACAGCCATGTTTTCTTTTTTACAACAGTTTCAGCAGTATATGATGTAACACTAAATTTCAGAGGAAACAAGAACCCATCTTTATTAGGGATTCTTTATGGGAAGAAATATGAAGCAGACATGTGTGTAAGGTGAGCATGTAATGATGGAGGTGAGCCCTAAGGTGCATGCTTTATCATGTTGACATGTATTCAGGTGTACAGGAAATGTCCTTTCCTGTTTTAGTGGTGAAAGACTGTAGAAAATGACACTGATTATCCATTGTACTGAGGTACAGCAGCAAGTTTTGTGAAAGAAATGTTATCTCAGGGGAGGCAGAGTGCTGCAGCCCTAATAGGGAAGGGAAGGAAATGTGTTCCAGTTACCATATACTGCAACATTTTAACCTTTCAGTTGGGAAGAAGGCTGCAGAGGTGATGGGCAGAGAGCTGGGATCACTCATTTGCAAGTGGTTTAATTTTAACTATTTACATTTGCCAGACATATTCCTGATGAGGAAAGTGAGCAGACGGTTTAGCAGCTAGCAAAACAGCTGGTCTGGCCGTTGCCACCTGTAATCCTGTACTGATGGCAGATGCGTATAGCATGTCTAGCTAGATCTGGGGCACACATGCATGGATGTACATTTCTGTAATTATACATAGAAAAGCAGCTGCATCCAGTTAAGCATCTTATGACTTGCTAATGGAGATGCAAGTTGTTTTTATTTATTGGTGAGATAGTGAGAGGAAAGAAGAGAAATGCAGTTTTCAGTAGTTTTTTAGAAGAGGTTTGGGTTCAAGATGAGGATGATATTGCCAGGTATGATTCCTAATTATACACCACTAAAGAAACAAACTGCTATGTTCAGATAACTTTGAATTAAGATTTGTTTGTGGACTGAATCAACATTCTCAAAATCTTTTTCTGCACTTGAAGTTTTTTTCTGTTTTGGAGAGGAAGCAGTAAGAATAAGGAAATTGTTTTTATAGTCTTTTTGCTGAAAATTGAATGTGTCCATAATGTGCCAACAGACTCAGCTTAACTCAGACAAAGAAAGCATGTAAGCTCTTGTTCTTGGTATGTGTGTGTGCAGTTACCTGTGCAGAGATAAGAAACTTAGCTGGCTGCAGAGGATCCAGTCTTTCTTCTGACTGGCTGTAGAGAAAATCAGCTGAATTACCAGATGCTATTGCTGTGAGTACCCTCTAGTGGTGATAGCAATACAGTGACAACTTTATTACAGAGCTTTCAGCAAATGATTCTACTGAGTTTTTACTAAGCATTATTTATATGAATTGAGCAGCTCCTCTTGTTAGAGCTAATTAAAAAAAATCTGTGAAATCTGGTGTCTGAGTGGTTTATGGGATACAGAAACGATGAGAAATGTATTAGAATATCTTCCCTCAGTGCTGTAGACTTCAAGGCTTTAACACATACTATGAAAATATATTCCCTGGTTGAACAGCAGCAAGTAAGTTGTATCTGGGATCACTGTGTCTAGAGCCCTCCTAGATGTCCTCCTGCTGTAAAAGGGCCTTGATACAGTCCAGGTACTGCCAAAATATGTTTGAGCTGTGAGTGAGATGTGTGCCTGCCCTCTAAAAAACAAGCAACCTCTTTCTGAATTGATCCAGGACTGAGGTATATGCCACTGAGAAAGGAGAGTGTGAGTGTGTTAGTGGCTTATCTTAGAAAATAAAAGAATGCAGGAAAATGGTTGGCTCTTTGCCACTAGAAAGACGCTCTTACAAGGTGCTTGTTCTCACTGAGGTCAGATCAGTACCTGGAGGTGGGCATAATTTTTGTATGCACCCAGAAGTGAATGCCTCAATCTGTAGGGCTGGAGATGTGAGGAAAGCCAAGTGCAGCAGCTGTAGAAGATGTTTTCCATGGAGTGGTACAAAGTGAATTTTTAACCACCCCTGCATCCATCCAAAATGTGGTTTCACTAACAAAATGTAACAAACAATTATCCTGGGGTTTGCCACTTTTTTGTCTTTTCCAAGCTCTGAGTGCCTCAGTCTGAGCTCACTGGGAATCAGCTGGTGGCAGCTCCAGTGAAAGAACAGTATTTGAATGGGAAAGAGTTGTTTTACTTTGCTCTGAAATTGGTAGGAGCTTGGACAATTTCTTTTGTCTTAGGAACCTGAGGTTTTAGGTGGAGAATCAGGTGTTAAAAAATTTAAGTCTCAGTTCTTTTCTGCTTTTAAGACCTCTGCCGTCAGTGACAATACCTGTAGCTTATCCCCATCATTGAATGGAAGATCTTCCCTAGTAGAGATCAAAAGTCAAATACCTGGATTTCCCCTTAATTCTTTTTTTTTTTTTTTCTTTTTTTAATCTCTCTACTAAACTAGGAGGTTTCCTTTAGAAGATATCCCTCAAGATGAAAAGGAAGCTGCAAACTGGCTTCATAAGCTTTACCAGGAAAAGGTAAACAGCTTTGCTTTTTCTTAGCTTTTGGGAATTTCATGGGGTAGTGTATTAAAGCACTGAGTAATGCACACTGTTCCACTGGATGGAGAGAAGAGATGGAAATATTATGTGTAATTAGGTAGCCATCCCTCAAACTGCTGGAAGGAGCAGTACAGAAGACCCCCTTGGCCACAGAAGGCTGGCTGGTGGTGAGTAGGTATCAAATTGCCAGGAAGCACAATGGGATTCAGAGATATGCCCGAGTTGCAGAAGGCTAATAGCAATCCACTGACTCTTTATATTCTCCAGCTCTTGGGTCTCTGTCATCCGTTTTTAAAAGCTTCATTCTCCCTGTGTGTGTGTTTAGACACTCAAGAAGAGTGATAACTGTCTATCAGGACAGGCGGTCTCGGCTCTTAGCTGCAGTTGTCCTTTGCTTTCATGTTTTTTTCCATTGTTTCTTTCCTTCTGCCTCCTGTTGATGCCTCTACAGTGGTGTGTGACATGATATGGACAGTCCCTGGGTTCTGCGGTCAGGGACTGGTGTAGCACATAGCCGGCATGCCTTCAAACAGCCAAAAGCTTTTCTTCGTCCCTTTCCTTTCCGTTTCCCTTGTAGCTAGTTTCTTGACAGATTTAACAGTTCTGTGGGGAGGAGAAGTGAACTGTAATTCATGCTGGCCAGCCCTAATTGGTGGATTGTTGAACTTGAAATATGTATCTTGATTTTTGTGTTGCCTGTCTTTGTGGAAAAAGAAAGGAGCACAGAAGCTTTAACTATCTTTGACTTCCTTCTGCTGTGATGACCTGTGCTGCAGCATTTTGAAGCTTACATTTAGTGTGTAGGTAGGCAGCAGATCGTTCTGAGTTTCACTTTGTTCATTTCAACCTAATTTGTTTGAATATCTAAGCATTAATTAAGAGGAGAGAAATTATCTCACAAAGAGCAGTAGCTATCATCTCACCACCTCCCATTAGCAGGCGTGTCAAACTAGTTTGTAGATTTCTGATGTTGCTGGGCTGGAACATTAAGGTGTATGTTACAAAGGTGGCCTTCCTCTGCTTGGCTTCTGCTTTGTTAATCAGTAAATGCAGAGCGGTAAGCGGAGATGTGGCACAGAGCATTCACTCCTCTTGGTGCTATTCCTTAGGCAGAATGCTCTGCTTTGCTTCCAGATGGAGGGCTTGGTGTTCTTGCTGGTGTTGGCTGTACTTCTGCTCAACTTGGGTGTGAGCTGTTGCTGTGGAAATGTTACTTATATATGTGGATATATGTATATTGATCTTACGGTGGTAGCAACATGTTGTAACTGGAATTCTTGAAGTACTCTTCCTGCACAGAGGGTATGTCCTCAAAACGATGTGTTATTGGCAAGGAACACCTTGTGCTTCTTAGGCCTTTATAAGAGTGTTGTCTCTGCTGGTTAGCTTGTGCTTTGTCTTCCTCTTCTGGCTGTGCATACAGCACTTTTCTGCTGTGCTTTGCTAACCTTTCTGGAAGTAAAAACAGGAAGAAAAAGCACTCAGCAAACAGGCAGGTAGTGTCTGAATTAGCCTCTGGCCTGACACTGCCCTAAATTCCCCTGTAGTTAAGAGAAGAGGTGAAGGTATTTTGTAATGGAGAGGCTGATACAATGTCAGTTTCTGATGGTGGCTAAAATTGCCTTCAGAGAGCTTATACAGTGGCCTTAGCGATCAACAGAAATGCCCAAATAAATGACAGCAGGTGGAAATGGATGCTGTGTACTCTGAATGAGTATTTACCACAGATACTGTCCTTGATGTTGTCCTACAGTTGACTAGTCTTGAATTACTTGGCGTGCAAACATTATGAACCTGTTTTCTCCTATCTTCTCTTTGTCCCAGGATGCTTTGCAAGAGATGTATAATCAGGAAGGCATATTTCCTGGCCAGCAGTTTAAACCTCGTAGGAGACCATGGACGCTCCTAAACTTTGTTTTTTGGGCCACAGTTCTTCTCTCTCCTCTCTTCACATTTGGCTTCGGAGTTTTTGCAAGTGGATCACCTCTCCTCATCCTTGCATTCCTGGGATTTGTTGGAGCAGGTAATAAAAGCAGACACAAAAGTAAGCCCAGAGTGACACGTAACAGGATCCATTACCTCCAACAAGTTCTGTGTATTAATTAATCTGGATGGGGCTTGCAGATGAGTATTTGGTGCTCACTCTGTAGTCTTTTTATTGTGTAGCATTTGTATTATTTTGAAAGCTTTAATCTGGGCAGGCTTGCCTTCATATCTTGGGCAATATCTATAGCAATCAATAGCAAGTGAGTCTTGTAGCCCATTATTATGGTTCCTGAAGGAGGAAATGCTTTCAATGGATACCTTGCCTGTGAATGAAAAACCAACACAACCAACCAACAATACAAACAAACAAAAACAACAAACAGAAAAAAACCCCAAACCCTCCCAAACAAAAAACCCTAAGGGAAAAAAGAAAAAAAAAAAAAACAAACAAGCCCACAACCAAATACCAAAACCAAATGGGGGCTGGGGAAGGGATTATGCCTCAGTGTTCACACTACATGTCCTGTTAATCAACATAGAAACATTAATTATATTTTTAAATATAGATTGTCCTCCTCTTCTAGTGATACCTGACCTGTGATCCATATGCAGCCTCATACAACACACTGTTGGTCTGTAGTCAGCTACTGTCTTCAGGATTAGGTTAACTCATGTTGGTTATGCCTGTGCATTTGTTACTTCCTGAATCCTTGAACTGCTTTTAATACATTCCCTATTTCTCTGTTATATTTTAAAGCTTCCGTTGGAGTTCGTAGACTGATAGGAGTAACCGAAATAGAAAAAGGCTCCAGCTATGGCAACCAGGAATTCAAGAAAAAGAAATAACTGACAGCTGCAGTTCAGCACATATAACCAGACTGTGGTGTCCAATTAACTTCAGTTAAAAAACAATGAACGCTTAGAAACTGTATTTTCTTAATAACTGATGACTAATATTAATTAATAAAACTTGAGCCAAGAATGAAGAAGCTGGAGGCATCAACTGAAGAGAACGCATCAACTTTCTGCCTGTTTAAGGATTACTGTAGTCGAACTGTGGGAGAAAATCTGGGGCGGGATGAAAGAAGCAGCTAATTTTTCTTGCTTTGTTAGGGGACTTGGGAGTGGGGGAAGAAAAGAGGGCATTGGCCATGGCCACGTGCATCTTCAGATGACTGAACACACTCATGTCTGTCAAGAGCACTACACTCACTTTTACAACAGGAGCCATTGGATGTTTCCTCTTGCTAAAGCCAACATGTTTGTTGATTTCCAACTTTTTTTATTAATGAGCCAGGAAAATTAACCCTTCTTAAATTAATTGCAGATGTTCGTTTGGTTAGAGTAATTTTGGAAAGGCTGTGTTGTCATGGCTGCAGATGAAATCCTATTTGTCTGTTACAATGATACTTCTTATTTTTAGGCAACATCTTAAGACTTCTTTAATGTGAGGAAATGGGTAGTGGAGTTTGGAAGCAGTGCGTTATTGAGAAGCACATACCATAGAACAGATCCACTAGTTTTAAAACAGTTTAAAATTCTCATCATACCTTCTGCTAATTGCTCAAGGCTGTTTAATTTCGAACTATTACTTCAGTCTTGAGTGTTGTTTCCCTGTTTCACGTCCTACATGTATGATGATCTTGTTTCTCTTTAAGGGCTTGTTATGTTTTCTGAATTAATGATGACTGAGGAATTTGGAGTTGTGTGAAGAAGGAAATTAATTCAATTTTTCTGATGTTTTCTCTTCTTATTTCTAGTTGAATCTCTTATCACCAAAGTCCATTTCAGCCAACCTCTCTCGGTAAACTGGGAGGCAGCAGCAGAAATCAGCACAATAGTTTTCAAAATGTCGTCCTTTACAAAAATCTGAAAAGGAGAGAGGTCTGTAGCAATCAGATTCCACATACTGTCATTTCTTGAACTTTTAATGAGAGTTTTGACATTGACTCAAATGGGGCCAGGTTCTTACTGGCCCTGTGTACTGCAGTGATAGGATGTGCTGCACTTTCTACTTGGACATGCTTTAGATGTTAGTCTGAAGTATATTGCAGGGTGAGCTGTGCTCTTAAGCATTAGAAAGAGTATAGGGTCTTTTCAGGGATTTTAAATATCTTAAGTTTTGCTTGTTGACTTTCTGGGGGCTTTTTTTCACTGAAAATTAGAGATTAGAATCATGCTGTACCTGTGCTTTTTTCCAGACACACATTCTGAGATTTTTGTAGACTGCTGCTGTATGGGTAGCAAACAGATGTGTTACCTAACCGGTGTACCTATATGTTCAAGTCTGAAGGCCACAATCTGCATTTGGCTATGCTCAGAAGTTGGTGAAATGGGTTGCAGATCTAAAGCTGAGGGCAGAAGCTGACTCTCGGGGGTCTGTATTTTTAACCCAGCTGCCACTACTTGTCTCACTTTTGTAAAGAGCAGATCTTATCAAAGCACTGGTCATTATTTTCATCTTCGCTCTAGTAGCCAAGATAAGAGAGTAATAATTTACCTTCTCTTCATATTTACTGTAATTGTTGGAATGTAACCTCTTATCCTGCAGGTTTTTCTGTTTTCAAACACTGGAAAAGCAATTTTGTAACTTAGAAAAATATTTCACTTGGGGTCATTAATCACTATTCTGTCAGGCACTTGATTTTTATTTGTGGTCTTTTCAACAAGAGGTTTTGAAGGATGACCTACATTGTGTGTGTCCTATTAGACTCATCCTTACTGAATCACTGTACCTGTAGCCCCAGCATTAATATGTCATTTTTGTCCCCTCAATAAATCCTTCCTAAGATAGGGATGCAAAACTGTTGTTAATCTTAGTGGAATTTGGAATATGCTTTTGGAATTAAGGAGAACAGAGCTTAGCCAGGACTCTGTTTTCCTTGCTGAATGTTTTTGTACTTTGTCTTTAAATATGGTTAGACTTCCAAATGCTGACGAAGATAACTCTCTGATTTTTCCCCGTGTTTTAACCTGAGGACTAAAAGCAGTGGGCTTTTTGTTCTTTTCTTTAGTCTTTTATTTCTTTTTTCTCAAGTAATTCAGTAATGGATATAATTCTTGATGCTTAGAGAGATGTTACAAATGCTGTACACTTGCTTCCTGAAGATGATACTGAGTTTATATAAATTGTACTGGCTTAGCATACTGAGTCTTGCAAAGCAGTCTGACCTCTGACATGTTTTATACTTACATTTTGAGCAGTATATTAATGGGCATGAAAAGAATTTCACAAAATAAATCCCTTCTTAATACTGAGAAGAGGGGAGATGCTTATAGGAGAGGGGAATTAATAACCTTTCTCTTTACAGGATTCTTTTCTCCTCTTAGTGCATGTAGCTCCCTATTCTGAATCATGGGATTAGTGCATGTACATCAAGGGGAGAATAATCAAGATTTCATATTTTCTTATGATAACTTATTGGTCATGCTTTCTTTTTGAAAATGTAACACATCATCACTTACTTAAATTTTGCTCTTTTAAGCAGACATATCAGTAGTCATTTTGAAAACTGAAATATATAGCAATGCACAAAACAGTACAAAACCAACACAAGTCTCTTCATTATGAATTTTATCTCTTCAATAGGGGTCTTTATACACACCCACGTGCACATGTACACAGAGTATGTATAAATTAAAATGACTGGAAATAGCTGAAATTAATGTCACTAATGAAGATTAGCAGGTGGCTTGGTTTGGAAAAGTGAGCATAGATTTTATATCTCATTTTCTTCTGGTTTAATAGAACATAGCTTGTATATTTGACTACCAAGCCCTTTAAGAGCAATAATAAACAAAAATATATCATGTTTTTTGTCTTTTGCTTTTCAACCACGCTAGGTTTAATAAACTTAAAGCTATGGGAGCATTTTTTCTCTCCACTTTTGAAAACTTTCACTTATTCTTTCATTGTTTAGACTAAATACCATGTTCTCCAGTATGGACTTGCAAGCTGACTGCCATGGAGTTCAGCATTGACTCCAAAGATTAATGGTTCTCAGACTGATGGACAGTTGCTAAGCTCTTTGTCTTGACAGCATTTGACATTGTCATAAAGAACGATCATGTTGCTCTCGTCACCAGTTCCACGGTAGCATCACGTTGACCTCCATCTAAGAACCTGGTGGGAGAGCTTGGAGACCTGCTGGAGTAGTGGCATCTCTCACTTTGGAAGGCACAAAAAGCTGATGCTGAAGAAGGACTGGATAACTGTTATCCAGAGGTCTTGGCTCAGTAGGAATTACAGTTCTCTGTTGCCCATTGTGGGCTGAATGTGATCTTGCAATTGACTTTGTCTGGCACAAAAAGCATGGGCAGCATTCGTTTGCTCTGCTTTAAATTATCTTGAAGGGCTCTACACTTACTTGTTGACCAATGAATATAGCTACTACTTTTGTCCTAATTGCCTAGTATTCACAGGAAAAGTGAGCGTGTCTGCTGGCTTCCACATGATACCACTTGTCTTGGTCATGGATGTCTATATTTGCTCACCTGTATTTTCTGCAGATGGTTCGGTTACAGCCTCTTAGCTGGAACTTGGAGTTTTCCAGTCCAACCAGTCCTGTAGAAACTGTCTCACATAGCTGGGGTTTTGTCTTCCTGCATTTTGCACTGGTTGACGTGCTCAGTAGGTCTGAAGTGACACATTTGTGTTAAGCAATAACGCAACTTTGCTGCTTCAGAGCCAAACTTTCATTAGGGAAGATAAGTCCTTCCCAGGCCTGCTCACGCAGGCCATCGCTACCTGGTAACAGGTCCCTCTGGCATTGATGAAACCAACAGAAGGGAGCTGGGACAAGGTCTTCACTAACACTTGAAGTAATTAGCAAGCAGGGCTCACTGTACATCTGATAATTTCTAAAGGTAGTGTTCCTGTCTGGGACTACCCCAAAAAAATGGTTTTGCTTTGTGTACATTTTGATTAAAGAAATGTGGGGTTGGAGGTTTCCAGTTGAAGGCAGATAATATTCACATATTTTGGCATCTTGGAGAAGTATGTACTAAGAAGTCTATGGCCAAGATTGGATAGATCTCACCCAAGTGTTTCATTCAGATGCTGGATATCAATGCAGATAAAAGTGAAAAATCCATTCCTAGATTTCCTTTGAAAATTGGATGTGCTGGTGTACCTCACAGCGTCTCCTGGATACACTTTTAAGTCACTTGGTGTGAAGTTCCTGGCTCGCAGCAGACAATTACTATACATTCTGGTTTATTCCTGTGGAAGGAAGCCCATCCCCATAATGGCAATGCTGAATTTATAGGTTGGCCAGGTTTGTCACAGCTACTTTTGTTTCCATATTTCTGAATGTTCTGATCCATAATGGGCTGCCAGCACTGAGTGAAGCCAGGATTTGAAGCAGGTGGCAGCAGGTGAGAGCTGCAAGGCTCATTGCTGAAGGCAGCAGAAACACCAACAGGTCCGGCCAAATTCTTGCCCTGAGAAAATGGAGCCATTGCCAAGAGTTTTGCAAACCAGAGAGAAGTGTGTATGTGGGCAGCAAACTGACTCCAATATGAATGTGAAACTTCCCTGTGACAACTTAAAAGGTAGCCCTTAAAATACTCATCTGATCAGGGTGGAATTTGTTTCAAGGGCTTGTTACAGATGGCAACTCTAATTCTTGCCACACTTCCCCCTGTTTATCTTGAAGACTAGTTTGATTGTTTCCACAATCTCTGCATCAAGGTCCTTGCGGATTGTTGGTTGTGTATTTTTTACCTGCTATGGCTTTGAGGGAGAACTTTCTGGAAGTCAGTGTTGGAGAGTCTACCCCCCATTTGGTGGCCACCAGCAAATGTCATGAAAATATTTCATACTTTGCAATTGGGAAGACAGTGGATTGTCGTGTCTCTTATCCTGGGCCTCTCTGGGTCTATGGAAAGCTGCCTGTATTTCTTAAAATGTTCTACCTGTAGTTACAAGCCAGTCTTGAGACTTTGAAACTGTGAAGAAAGTTAATTTGTGCACTCTCACTGTTGAGAGTACTTGAGTGAAACTGATTGTCATTTCTAAAAAGCTTCACATTAGCAGAAGCAGCATTTTATCTTTTTAAGAGGAGATGTATTTTTAAAGTAGACACTTTACCAGAAACCAGACTTTAATGGTACTTTTATCACCTAAATTGGAAGTATTCATTAGTATGGGGACTACCACTACCAATTTGCAGTCTTCCACATTTTATTTCTTTTTTCATTTTGACCAATGTGCATTTTCAAGGAAAACACACAGCTTTACCAGTCACACTAAAACCTAATTTACTGAGGGAGGAAGAGTGGGCAGTAGAGGCTAATTAGAAATCAATTACTTTTCCCCAAGGCATGAACTGATTCTAGAGGCCTCCTTTGTTTACGTGCATGTGCATCTGTGCAGAGAGCCAAGCAGTGTCCCCTCGTGTTATTTTGCTTCAGCTTTGCCAGAGCTGTACCTTGTGACAAGGGAATGCTGCTGCGTGAATGCCAGGCAGCCACCGTCAGCTGGCGCGTCGCTTACTCCTAAAGATCACCAGCAAGTACTGTAGCTTTAATGAAAACCTTCTCTCCGTGAAAACTCACCCTCCTTAACCTGATTGATTTGTTACAAACCTGTCAAACGTAGCCAAATCTAACGAGTAATAATGCTGTACACAGGGTATGCATTTACTGGGCATGTGTATATATTTTTGTACATTTTTACGGTTATTTCCTACGCTTGATTTTATGATGTTCAGAAGAGATGCGTCTGAATCTGGTTAAAAACAAGAAGCTATTCAGAAAAACCCAAACCTGTCACCTGCTGTAGTTTCTACTAAGACCTGTGCCCAAACAAATACGCAGATTTATAGTGCTATGCAGATACTACTTTGTAAGTTGTCTCTTAAATTTTGCTGAAGTAGTTCACGCTGTTTTTACTGGGCTTTCAGAAAAAGATTAATGCAAAAGACTCACCTTGTAAAATAAAATAGCTTTGGCTGTGTGAAAGTGCTGTATATTAGAATCTCATTCACACTTTCAGTTGCTTATTTTAACTGTATGGGATTTTGTATGTAATATGCTGGCATAGAGGGTTTTTTAATGGTGCCTGAATGAGAAAGGGTGACTGCCCAGCACCTGGGTGTTTTGCAGTGTTACTAATTATGTGCTGTAACTGGGTGATCTGCATCTTTTTCCTGTTTGCCATTCTGGTCTTTGTAACTAAACATGCACCAAGGGCTGTTGTCTTTTTGCTTTTATTTCCATTTATGCTTTTTGGTCTGTCCTGCAAACTGATCTGTGTGAGGGACACATGTCTGCAGCAATAATCTTGGTGGGTTGTTTTGTGGGGGCTGCGAGTAAAGAGCAAGCTGAACCCCATGTCCATTCCTAGCCATTGAGCCACTTACTGAGAGCTGCAGAGGGATGGTACGTTGCCATACCGTTTGCAGAAGTTTCACATAGCTCCTCCAAATGACCATGGATGGGGGGAAGGGATGTTCCTTTCCGGAAGAATCCTCTGAAGTAAACCCAAAGCTGTTTGGTCTGAGATGTTGAGACTCCAGCAGAATAAGCTGGTTGTATGGGTTATTAAGCTGTAGATTAAACCAGTTTTCAAAATCTGACATCTTTTAAGCTTCTGTTATTCACTGGAAGATAAGCACCTGCACCTTGCCCCTTCCTCAGCTATATGCCAACATCATGCAGTCCTACCTACTAAAGCAAACCAAGACCTACTGGAAGTTCACTTAGCATTTTTGTTCCCTTCCCCATACCTTTATGAGAAGGCTGCCCAGAAGAAGTGAATCTCTACAATTCCTACCCCTAGTATAACCCTGGCCTGCCTCTGTGCTTGCTTGATCCCCTAAGACATCAGCTCTGCTTTGGGATGTTTGTGCCTGTAACAAGTGACAGGCATGTGATAACAGTATGTTCCTGTCATCTTTTTGCTAGAGTGCAAGCACTGGGTTCTTAATTTCTCCTGTAGGTTTTTCATGGTCCTTTGCTCCTTTGAATATTTCATGTTGTGCTGAGCCACCTTAAAGACCTTTTTCTGGAGAGGATGGGCTCCAATTTCAAGAGTATGCACACAGAAGCTTCCTTTCTGTGACTTTGCTCAAACACAGCTTTCCTTCTCTCTGTGCCACCATTGAGACTCCTCAGAGACTCCTCAGATACTTCATTTTTAAAGGATGATAATTTTGACCTGGCATTTTTAGTGCTTTGTTCCAGAACTACCATTTAAGCTTTAAAGTGAGAAATATGAGTCAAAGTTTTTACTAGTACAGAATATGAAGAATTAATTTTATTAAGATGACCACATCACAGCTGTGATCAGTCACGCATTACAGTATTCCCTGAGCTTCACAGGCATATCCCTCATACCAATCTCCACTCAGCCGCCTTCCCTGCAAAGGGGTTTATTGGTATATGGCATGATAACAATTAATTACACTATATATATATAAAAATCCCCTATAATGCCAACATTATTGTGTTCCTGCTGTGATGAAGGAATGTGCCAAAAGGGCAGGATTGGTAAGCTGGCTTGAGCTGTGCCACCTGAGGCAGCATGGCTGGAGCAGATATTCCTGCTCACTGCCTGAAAGGCAAAGTACATTGCTCCCCAAGGCATTTGCTAGAAGGCAAACTACCAAAAGGAGAGACCAGGTTGTCATCTGTGGTAAATGCCTCTGCACAGACACTGACACATAACTGAAGGATATAATGGGCAGGCTTCCAGGGGACTGATTGCAAAGAACACGGTACAGAGCACATTTGACTCTGATGACAGGTTGTTTTTCTTTTCTTTGCTGGCACTTATGATGTGGACTGCCTTTGTTTTCATCTTGCTGATGTAGGGCAACATTTGCAAAAGCTGAATTCAGAAGTGGCCTAGTTGTGACATCTCTTTTAATTTCTCCAATGAATTTACAAGTGGCTATGAACTAGTGGCTGCTTCATTTATGAGGAAAATCAGTGTAAGAAGGTAGGGTTTAAGAACATGTATATATCTCCCACCTTGGCTGCAATGAATTACAAACTACAGGTGTTTTCAGAAAAATGCTATTTCTTCTGTGCTTCCCAACAGCTCAAAGCTCCTTGTCAAAGGTAAGAGAGTGCTACACTTCTTTTTTCCTATCTTTTAAATCAGCTGTAGCAACGTTACATGTCGAGATTAGGGCTGGAAGATGCATCTTTCAATTGTAGACCTTTACCATGTAAAAACACCCAACTACACTGTTGCAAGCTGCTTCTCTCAGTCCATGAAGGCTCTCATGGCAGTGGTTTAGGCTCTCCCCTGGCATTTGTGTTTCCCCATCTGTCTGGGAAGTGTGAGCTCCTTCATGGTGGCTTCTAGAAAGAACAATGCTGTACTTTACTCCATCTGACCAAAGCTCTCCACTTTATAATCCAGCCAGGCACTGCTCATGGAGCATGAAAGGAGCCCTGCAGCTTGTTTGGCCATTGAACGTTTTCATTTATGAGCCCTGCAGCTTGTTTGGCCATTGAATGTTTTTATTTATGAGCCCTGCAGCTTGTTTGGCCATTGAATGTTTTCATTTATGAGCCCTGCAGCTTGTTTGGCCATTGAATGTTTTCATTTATGAGCCCTGCAGCTTGTTTGGCCATCGAACGTTTTCATTTATGTGGCAACATTTAAGATGATGAGTTTACTTGACCTAAAGCCTGTTCAGATCATTGCAGTGACTGGGGTGTGTATTTGTGCATTGCTTGCTCTCTTTGCTAGCAGGGAGGCTCACAGCAAGACTCAGTGACTGAACATGATCCAAGAGTTTGCCTGGCAAATCCCATATTTCTTATCTGATTAATTTAATGGTTCACTAAAGGATGGAGAAGACCTTCTCAAACTGCTAAGAAATGCTTCCTTGAAAGGGGTTTTGAATATCCTGAATGTGTGAGGGGTGGACAGGACACAACCATGTGCTGCAGAATGGAACCCGGTATTTTGGGGGAGGGAAATTTGCTCAGACCAGAGTTATTTCCCTGTCAGGTGGGAATGAACAAACATTATTTTCACCACTACCCCCAGCCCAGAACCGCAGCAACCTGAAAACTTGTTACTCCCTGAGCCTATGCACTCTTTTGCTGGCAGCCATACAAGAAAGCAGTTGGCCTATCTAAATTAAGTGCCGCACATAATGGAATAGCAATCACTGCTGTTAACTCCAAAGCGATAACGTGGTTAGGGAGAACAAATTGCACTGAGGTAATATGGGTTTTTTTTCTTACTCTCAAAGAGATCTCTCAGTGGAGCAACCTCTGGAGCTAATATTAGGTCTGGGAATTTCACAGGCCCTAATAGGATTAGGCACATGACTTCCTTTTCAGTCTGATGGGAGTCAAGTGCTTAATTCCCTTGGGTTTCTCTGAGATTTCAGCACAAATTCAGAAGTGGCACCCAAACCATTAGTATACCCAGATATTCTCTGACTGTCCCCCAGGCAAGGATAGAATTGCTAATCCACCATCAGAAGGGTAAACGGCCTTTCCAAGGAAAAGCACTTTGTATGCAACTTGTGACAAAACAGTACTTGCTCCAACTCAAAATGTAAAATAAAATATCATAACTTCATATAGTACCTTTTCAAAATATGAAATAATAGAATTGTGCTCTTTCACTCACAAGAGGAAACCTGTTCTTATTTACCAACAACTCATTTGGGGCATGGAATGGGGGATGTCAAGCTTAGTCTTACTCAGCTTCAGTTTGGTGTTTATGGGAAGGTTCATGGTGCCTTTCCATCTTCAGGAACAGCTGAAAAATAGTAATGGAGTGTTAAAAGTAGTGAAGACCTGCTTGCAGTGCTGCTAGAGGGCTCTGGATGTAATTAGCATCATCTGTTAGAAATATTTACTGTTTATTATTTGGGGGGCAGTGGTGGTCAGAGCAAGAATTGATGAGAGATCTCACTGTCCCTTCTCTCCTGTCAATGGTATCTTTTGTTTTACAGCTGCCTTAGCTTTATTACTAAGAATGTCAATGTCTAATAGGATCAAATCCTGAAACAGAAACCTGTGACAGAAAAAGGCTGTGCTGCCTGGATGCCTTTATGATCTCAAAACATACAGTACTGTTGTGTCTCTGGTTGCTTAGTCCTCCTTCTCTGTGAAATCACATACACACTGAAATTAAGAGGTGTCAATTGCCAGTTTAACCCTCTGTGAGGGTCACTGCTATCATGGCATTTAGGATATAAGGCTTTCAAAAATGAAGGCTAGTGCTAACAGAGGATCTTATCATTCGATGGTGATGTAAGAAAAAAGTTTTCTCCTAATGGGACTCACTCCTGTGAATGCTTTGGATACCAAAACCCACACTCCACCCCTGCTCCTATGCATAAAAGCATCTGACATCTTCATAACAACATCCCAGTGCATGCATAAAAGCTGTCCTCTCTATCCAAACTCACGGTGATGAGTTTGGTTTTATACCTGTCATGTCATTGCAGAATGCAGGAAAAGAAATAAGGACTCTAAAGTGGAGTATTCTTATCTGAATATTTACTTCTAGGCTTATGATGGCTTTCTGAGCCTCCTCTTCAGACTTCATTATTCCTGTAGTATTTCCATTTGCCACCCAGGGAGGACCTGCGTAAGGTAAGCTTGCAAGGGAATCTCATTTCTAATTAATATGGTATTTTACCTAATAACTAATAGGTTTTGACGTGGTAATTTTGAAATGAGCTTTCCCTTGATGAATTCAGAGAAGAGTATTTAAATAATGGTTCCCTCCTCTCCTCTTCCCGTCAATTTTTAATTAAACCTTGGACGTGTGAGCTCTTCCCCACGCTGGTACAATGGACAAACAGAGATCTTTATTGCCTAAAAAATCAAATTAGAAACTTTATGGTCTATTTCTTACCAATTTCACCACACTCTTCAGAAGCTAGTCCTAAGCAGGAGCATAAATGAAGAGAAGGAACAGCCCAGAACTACTCTGTTACAATATGTCTGTAAACCTATGCAAAACCATAATTAGCTGGTTAAGTTTATTTTATTAATGTTTCCCACAATGTGTTTTCTAAAGGGACTTCTAGAAATGATCACGCATGTGTACTTCTAAAGTGTATGAAGTGAAAATCAACAGTCATGAATATATGCTGAAGGAAAGGGTTGTCTTTTGCCTGGTCTGTACAGCCTCCAGCTAAGGGTGTACGAGTGCATGAACTGCAGTGTGTGGCTGCTAAAGCAACTTAAGTAACAGTGATTTTCCTGCTGAGCTATGAACTCAGTTGGCTGTGATATGGGTTAAATAAATCCTGGTCTATCTATGCACTTGTGGCAGGTCAGAACAGGTTGCACATTTCTAGCAATGCAGTCACCTTCCTGGTGGGTGGTATCAAAGCCCCTCTACTTGACTTGATTGTGGAAACACCTCATGACTGTCTTACCTCCCAAAATACAGGCAGTGTTCAACTTTTTATCTTTCTGTGCTTCTAACTGCTTCTCTCAGGACAATATAGCCTTCCAGATAAACAAGAAATAAGTCCTTTTCTTCTAAGGTCTCCAGGGTCAAGAAGAAATTCAAAACTACATTGGGCTCTCTCCCACTCAAACCCAGTGTACATGAGAATGAAACTTCACATACAAGCCTTCTTTCTTTTGAGCTAGGATAAGTGCTTTCAATTTCCATGCAGTAAAAGCTGACTGTCTTGCAGTAGCTACTATGGCTGCATACTCAGCAGGGCTGGATGATATGAAAAGGGAGCTGCTAAGGGATCAGGTTCAGCAGCGGGTGACACAGAGAAGCAGCATCCATGACCTGCTGGAGAGAGTGCTGGATCCTGTTGGTTTGGATCTTGATGTTAAAGACCAGCTAATTAGCTCTAGCGCCTCTCTGCTGGCAGTTGAAGCATTCCTATTTTGCTGTTCAGGTCCAGGATTGACATCCTGAGAATACTCCAGAGCTTTGGGAGCTCCAGGAGCCTTCTCTGTCTGCTGGCACCTCACCTCATTTCTGCCTGTGCTGGAAGCATTGAGAAGTTGTTTGTATTTCTGCTGAGCTATAAAAGGCTCTAGGATCACTTCATTATTACTAGTTAGTTTCTAAATAGGCTTGAGTGACTCAGGAAATGGATATAAATGACCTGCAAGAGGAGAAGAAAAGGAGGCAAGTACAGTGGTGTCCCAGCTGCAAACATGACCAGGTTGAATTACTCTGGTCTTCAGAACTAGCTTGGAGTAAGAGCCGTCGTGTCTATTTTTATCTCTTCCTCCTTTTATTTTGTTCATGTGGCATAGGAGGAGAAAGCACAGCTGTTTGCACTATTAGATATATAACATTATCATCCTGATAATGATGTTCACACTTTCATACTCAAAGTTCACACTCAAAATATCATACTTTGAACTTCTTTACCAAGGTGGATAAGAGCACCTGTAATATATATAAAAATATAAAATATATAAAATTTATAAAATTTATAAAATATATAAAATACCCAGCATTTCATCTGTGAGTTCAAATGCCTTTTTCCTCATGCTTACAAGGTGAAGCTGCCTCTGATAGCTCAAACAAGCTGCCTTTTGGTAGCATTTTCGCTGGATTAGTAGGGTTTTTGAGAGCTGTAATGCCATAGCATCATGCTTGACAGTAAAAACTAAGGTAGAGGGGTTTGGCTCCCAAGATGGCTGCTGTTCAGAGACTGGCTGGGCATTGGTCTGCTTGTGGGAGGTGCTGTTTCCTTTGCTTCATTTTTTATCTCTTTCCTTTACCTATTAAACCGTCTTTATCTCAACCCATGTATTTTCTCACTTTAATTCTTCTTCTTTTCTCCTTTGCCCCACTGAGAATGGAGGAGTAAGAGAGCAGTTGCATGGCTGCTGGCCAGGGCCAGCCCACTATGTGAAACAGAAAAAAATGTTATTATGTGGTCAGATATAGAGAATAATGATATGTTTTTTTATGAAAAATCTTTGTTTGGGGGTCACCAAATGGAAACAGTGGAATATATGGATTAGAGGGAACAAGGAATTTTACATTCATGACTGCTACTGCTAGCAAATCCTGGGACCCTAGGATCTACTGGGATAATCCAGGGCCTCCATTATCTTAAGGGCTACCAGGCAGTTAGGCAAAACTGGACAGAAGGAATCAAATTACACTGGTGACACTGCTAGTTTTATCTTTGTCCTGATCAAAACCTGGCATAGGCATTTTTGTTTTCTTCCTATCACACCCTTGCCTGGTGGGAGTCATTTCCCTTCCTCAACACCACTATCTTTCTGTCTTCTTTTCTCTCTCTGCCTCCCCAAAATAGTATGGTTCATACTATCTTCAGATTCAGCAGGAAGATTTTCAAACGTGAATTTCCCCCTGTAATGGACATTCCAGCAAAACATATGGCAATTAGCGATACAATTTAACTGCTTTTCTTCCTTCTTCCTGCTGCTTAAGTATTTGAAAGAATTTGAACAAGGGCCGTCCCAGCAGGGACCTGAAAACTGCCAGTGTATTTTAGGATTTAGTGTTATAACAATGAGCCAGGGTTTAATTAACCTTCCAGCTCTTTGGGAAACCTGAGAGGATCCAGTGCCTCCCCAAACCACTGCTGCTTCTCTTGCAGTTACTGAACACATTAATCTCTCTGATACTGTACTTAGAACTACAGCTATATTTTATTATGGTCAAGTTAAAGTGCTAAATATTTTACAGAGATAATGAAATTCCTTATCCTGCCTTGCAGAGAATATAATTTAAACAAACCAGAAATAGAAGAGCTGCGGGAAAAATAAGGAAATTCAGGAGCAGAGAAACGTGGGGTATGTTGGCTTCCCCTTTTGCTTGATACCTGTGCCATGTGGGTTTGTGCTTCACAACACATGAAATATGACAGAAGGGGACAATAAGAAATTTAACCCTTTGTTTACATTAACCAATATAGGTGTACAGTATACACATATGGCAGACCTGAAACCGTTTCTTCCTCTGGAACAATCCCCACCTTTCAAGCCAGACTTCATTCCTGGTCCAGGAGGAAGAGTTCTTAAAAACCACAGAAACTGCCCATGAAACTAGCCTAACCCAAAACACCCCATGTAACATGATTCCTCCAGAGGAAGCCGGGAGCCGCTCTCCTATGGAGACCAGCTGAGACAGCTGGGCTTGCTCAGCCTGGAGAAGGCTCAGGGGAGACCTTAGAGCAGCTTCTAGCGCCTAAAGTGGGTCTACAAGAAACCAGGAGAGGGACTTCTTACAAGGTCATGTAGTGATAAGACAAAGGGGAATGGTTTTAAATTTAAGGTAGATTTAGATTATATTGGGAAAAAAATTCTTTACTGTGAGGGTTAAGAGGCACTAGCACAGGTTGCTCAGGTAAGTTGTGGCTGCACCATCTCTGGCAGTGTTCAAGGCCAGGATAGACAGGGCTTGGAGTAACCTGGTCTAGTGGAAGGTGTCCCTGCCCACAGCAGTGGGATTGGAACTAAATGATCTTTAAGGTCTCTTCCAACCCAAACTGTTCCATGATTCTATGATTCATGTTATCCTGACAGGACTGCATGACAGCAGTGACTATTTGGTGAATAAATCTCTAAGTCATCAGCAAGAAGAAACATCACAGCTGTTACATTAACAACTGCAAAATTTTGATGGTGAAAATCTTAAATTCTCTATGATATCTTTCAAATCCTGTTGCAGAGAGAAGTGGTGAAATAAGAGGAAAGTGCTGTGGCTGCAAGATTTGAGTGCATACGCAAAGTAAAAAGTTGGAAGAATAGACATCAGCTGTTGAAACAGTCAGTGAGGTGAAGTCAAAATTAGCCAGAAGAGCGGAGTCTGCATTTTCAAGAGTAATAAGCAAGTTTGTTACCTTGTTTCAGGCGAGGGACCATTTTTTCTGAGGTTCCTTTTCCTGCTAGTGTGTTCTCACACACCCAGATCCCTCCCTGTTCCTGTGCACATCCACTTAAGGAAGTCAATGGCATGCGCTATGGCCATGTTCAGCCAGCATGCCTCTGATGGCTTTGTGCAGAAGCCAGACTGCGCAGTACTGCTGAAAGGAAAGATTATTGTGCACTTCTGTCCACATCAACCAGAAATTCAGAAGAAGCTGAGAAGCATGCAGACTTGGAATACTCTTCATGGTCTAATAACACCTATGCAGTCTTTCCATCCAGTCACACAGATGCCTCCACGTTAATCAGCTTCTTTCCTTTATTGCACCTTGAAGTCAAGATCCATCCCAGTGGTGACCTACTTGGGCACTGAGCCTACTGCTGTAATAGAAATGATAATGCTGATACTTGGGAGAAGCATTTGTTCAGGCTCTGGCTGGCTATAAACTACCTCCAGTTCAGCTCCTCCTCTCTCACTGATTCATCATCTAAAGTGCAGGTATAACTCTCCTCTGCTAATGTGACTAGGGAAAAGCTTCAGGCACCTGATACCCAACAAACCGAAATGATGAAGAGAATTTGCTAATTGCTTTGCTGAAGAGAATGTTGCATGCATGAATGTGATTTTATCCTGCTAAGCATGTTGAAAAACTAGAGAGAATGTGCACCAAGGTGCCCTTGTGTCTATGACTGGGTTTTCTGGATAAAAAAATTAATGTTCACTTACGACATGTATGATTTCAGTAGAGACAAAGAGCATTTTAGATGGTGGTGTAAAGAGGACCATTCTAACTGCAATTCAAGTGATCCCTTTTAACTTTTCCCACATTTTCCCCAAAAGGAAAATTTCCTCTATTCATTGCAAAATGCAAGGTAAAAGCACAAATTGTCAAAGTCCTGATTTCCAAATGGTTTTTTTTCTCTATAGTTTGCTATAACAGATCTACTTCTTTTCTTCCATCAGAGACCAGTCAACTTCAGTTCCCAAATCAAATTCACTTTCAAGCACTTCTGTCAATTAAACACCTGAGAAAACAGGGAAAAGTTGTCCTTAGTATTCCAGATCTTCTTGCCTATGTTAATGTATCTTTTTTTTTTTTTTTTTTTTTTGTGGTTGTGGGTAAGATGGTTTGGGAATAAACCACAAATGCAGATGTATCTGCTTCACTTCCTACAAAAGCAGTTAGCAAGGCTAAGACTTCATTTAACAGAAACAGCTATGCTGCAATGCTACATTGCAATGCTACAGCTATGCTATAACAACTAGTGAGAGGTGACTGAATATGAAATTCTGTGGTGATTAAAACTTTAATCCCAATGAACTACTGACTTTAGCTCTAATCTCTGAGAAAGGGGACAAGCACTCTATAGTAAGGGGAGCTCACTGGAAGAGATTCCTGCTTATTTGACTTGAGTTTGCCTGCTTTCCTTCCTGTGTTGTTTAGGACTTTGCAGGCCAGACTATTTGACAGATGCATGACATGAATTACTTTGGAGCTTATTGGAAGGAATTTATCATTTTCTGCACATGCACACAACAGTGTTTTTCTGTTTCAGTAAATCACGTATTTTCCACCCAGTTATTACATATACTGTAAAATAATGTATAAGTGGTGTAATATTTTAAAAAATAAAATTGTGCCATGACACATCTTGATTCATAGCACTAAAAAAAAGTAATGAAAAAGTTTTGGTGTCCAGCTGCTCACCTAATCCTAAAAATCAGATACAACATTTTATTGTGCTGTATAAGATTCTTAGTTTTGGCCTTGTAAGCAATTTTTGTATTTGTGCCAAAGAAACAAGCCTTAATACAACCAAGGTGAGAGAGAAGTTCGTGTAAGTACTGAAGAAAATACTCTGAGAATTAGAAACAACCATTAATCCCCAAAGCAAAATAGTAGAGATAAAACAGGAATATTCATCTGCAGCATAGAATGAAACATGTTACAAGGATGCTGTAATTATTTTTGAAACATTTTAAGCCCAGCAAATAAGGGAGCCAGGTTTCCCTTAGCAGGAAAACCCAGGTAAGGTTTTGCTGAAAGAAAAATCTAAACAAACTGACTTCTGGAAATATTTGAACACAACACCCAAACCACATCAGCACAATGTCACTGTGCAATGAACAGTCACGAATGCACAGGTTATTTATAGTTCTACCTTAGATTACATTTGGTTTTACATCTGTATGCAGGGTTTGGGTTTTTTTACCCATTGCGGTAGACTACTTTCAGTATGCTCTTCTGTATCTTATTTACTTCTATTTGAAATAGTAAGTTTAAATCATCTAAGTTTAGGACTCTTGATTGTGAAGAAACTGCAGATCACCAACATAAACAGTAGATTTATTAAAAACAATGGAATGGGATCTCAGTGTACAGTAAAACAAGGGTCAATTTTATGAGAACTGAAGCCTAATGCAATTAGTAAGTGCCAACAGAAGTGCAGTATCTTACTATGTCTATGCATTTTAAAACCGCACAGTATAAACCCTTGAACTTTAAGGGCCTTATTCACTAATGTACTCAAACTGTTACGCATTGCTCTGGCATGGAAATATACTTATGGTTGTGCCTCCTTTGCATGAGCCCGTTTTGCACTTGCGCCTCATTCAGCGCCAGCTACTCACTGGCCCATGCTGTGTGCCCTTTTCTGTTCCCTATAATCCTCTAGGGTCATGCTCCACACACACAACTCCTTGTCCTTTCTTGTTCATGATTTCCATGCTCCAAGAATGTAACTAGTGAATCATAAGGTCAGCCACCTGTTGCCTGATTCCCTGTGATCTGCAAAGCACATTTTGAAGATGGCCTGCAACAAAACTACTTAAAGTATTTGAGATCAGTGGAAAATACGATCCCTAATGCACTTACTTCCATTGACCCAGTCGAGCCGTGGGCTCTAACAGCCATGGGAATGACCTATGCTCTGAAGCACGTGCTACAGAGTCACAGCATCGTAGAATGGTTTGGGTTGGAAAGGATTTTAAAAATCATCTAGCTCCAACTCCCCTGCCATGGGGCGTTTCTTCACCCAGGCAGAAAAGAAGAAAACAGCTCTCAATGCTGCCACAGGGGATTATTCAAAAGCGGTAAAGAGAGGCTTAAATCCACTTGTGAAAACTGGTAATGCATTTGTTGCACAAATCCATTTCTTCTGAGCCCAGAGCAACCACCACAACCTGTCCGTCGTAGGGCATTGGCACTGTCGGTCACGGTACAGCCAGGCCCCCTCCCTGCCCCTACAGGCCATGGGCCGCAGCCCACCAGAACCTCACGGAAGTCCTGAAACAGATTTAAATAGATTCCCGCCGGGTACCAGGGAACCGGGCAGACCAGGGGGCCTCCTTCCCACAGTCTCCTCAAGGCACCGGCAGCCTCCCTCCCAGTCCCCTGGGGTTCCCTCCGGCCACCTGTAGCTTCGCCATCGCCGGCACGGCCCCGCAGCCCCGCCCGGGAAGGGCTGCCCCAAGCTAGGAACGGGGCGGAACGTGCCGGCGGCGCCTCAGCGAGTGCCCCTTCCCTGTCCCTGTGGCGAAAAGAACGGGACTACACCTCACCCACACCGCATAACCACGCCCGGCGTCCCCTGGTCCCGCGTTTCCCCCTTATTTAACCCGTTTTCCGGGCTAACACCCCGTGGGGCCGCGCCGGAGCCGAGCGGCGGCGCTCCCCGGAAGCGGTAATGCTC
>JANEXQ010028405.1:9549-20770 GCA_026283885.1 Poicephalus gulielmi
GAAGGAGGACCTATAATTTGAGTTGGAAAGCCCATAAAAATGTGCAGGATGGGAGGAGAGTAACTATGAACAGAAAGTGTGGCTGCATGAACTAGCCCAAACCTGGATATGTGGTCAGTCAGAGGCTCTTCAGTCTTTCTATTTATAATCTGTTTTGCTGTAACTTCATAGCTCTTACTACACGATGTGGAAGAGGTCACTGGGAATTTTTGAGTCTGTCACATTCACTGCACAAACTGCAGGGTGCTGCATTCTAGAGGTGATAGAGAAGAAGAAACCAGTATTACTGAGTTATGAAACACTGTGCCATTATTTTAGAAAGGTCTATATAAGGAACCAGAGACTTGGAGGATGATTAGTTTACCACTGATTGCAAGTAGAAATGAAACACTGATGGGGGATACAATTGCTCAGGGATTGGTCCTAATTAAAAAAAATGAAATTAAGGTTAATTGATAAGATTGTATGGAAGATAAATTCTTGTCAACCAAACGTTTTTTTCCCTGTCTTTTATTCAGTTGTGAGATTGTTTGATGAAGGTAATGATGCTGAGAAATGAATAGAAAACAGAACTTTCTCCCACATTCTCATAAAACTAATACTGCATGAAATCAACCTTGCTAATATTAGCTCTATTAAAAATCAGTTATTCTGTATTACCAAGGACTGGATTAATGCAGCCCCCCTTAAATTTGTTCACTGGTGGTTTATGATTTTTCTAAGCGATTGCTTATAACAAGCCTACTGCATCAGTGGCACATTGTGGGTGCATGAGGTCAGTGGTACTGGCTAAACAGAGTAACTTATCAAAAGAGCTGGATTTTTATCATGTTTTGATGCATGCAAATATTAAGGAATAGATTAGAAAGAATGCAGATTATAAGAGAGACAGTTTCTAGGAAGTCAGTGCCTTGGAAAAAGGTATGAGGATCACAGTAGGAAATAATTTGAACACATTCTTCCATTATGATGCTATAACCAGGAGGATGAGTGAGTAGGAAATAGTATCTAAGAGAAGAGGCAAGTGTTCCTCTTTCTGTATAGCAATAATGAGACAGCTATCTGTCTTTTTCCAGTAGTGTTATTCACAATATCCAAAATACTACTAAAGGGGTCAGGAAGGAGCTGAAATAATTATTTTAGGTTTGCTATATGCGATAAGAAGTGGCTTTCTTTAGTCTTTAGCTCTGTGAATGTAACAGATCAGGGCTGACTTAAAGGATACTAACACCCATGTGGGAGGCATCACGAAATTTCAGTAGTTAAAGCTATACCAAACAGTAGCAGACTAGAAATCAAAGACAACTCTGCAACTGAGGGTAACTTCCCAGTGGGCCAGCTTACTTTAGAGACATAGTAGATTCTTTGTCACTTGTGGGCATTAAGCTGTGATTTAAGCTGCTTTCTACAAAGTACATTATAGCTTAAGAAACAATAGGCTTCATGCATAAATTGAATGCGGTTCTTTCAGTTGTGTTATATGGGTCTAGACAACCATGGAGAGCCCTTCTCAGTCTATTGGCTCTTGTCAATGTGCATGAAACAGAAACTAACGTGTTAACATGTAGTTTTAACTTGCTACTTTCAGAGCATATCATCTCAATATTTTAATACTCTTTCTGGCAGGGTGGAAATTACCAAAACCACGGAGCTCTTCCTCCGTTGTTAGCCTGTTTCCTTAGGCAACAACATAAGCAGTCATTCCATCTGTCTGTCCATCTGTTCTGCCCTTCATTTTCAATAACTTTTGAACCCATAATTAATTTTGCTCAAGTTCAAGAGAGGAGAGAAGTCTTGTGGGTAATCAAATTCCTGCAAGCTCCATAAAAATCAGCAGGATGGTAGAGGAGGGATGCAAACTAATGTCCTGTTGACAGACTGTGGCAGAACTTAGATGCTGCTTGGTAGGTCCCGCAGGTTGGCAGAGCAGCAGGTAGGTCTCACTGCCCCTGTGGTTTGGGGAAGTGACTGTCATGCAGTGCAGGTTGGGGAAGGGACATATAGGGAACAGCATTGCTAGAAGTGAGCAAAGTAGGTGCCTACAAAGAAAAGACAGAAGCTGTGGCAAGCCAGGCTTCTTGGGTTCTACTGTTTGCTCTATAATCCCCTTTTTTGTGTTCAGAAAACAAAAAGGGAAATACACTATTGGAACAAAACCAGTCACCTTTCAGGGCTTAATGATTAGTGAGCTGTTGGTCATCCTTTGTCCATTTATATTAGATCTTCTGCTCTATGGCTGCTGCTGTAATAATTTGTCCTAGCTTGAAAACTGCAGGTGGGAGGCTTCCTTTGCACCCAAACATAGATCAGTTCTGCCCTGCATTGCAGCCTTCATTCCCTTAGCAAGTAAAAATATTGCAAAGTACTTCTGCATTGCTTGTTCTTTCTTTTTTCCTACGGCACATGAGGTCCTTGCTGGTTTGTAGAAGTATGTTTTATTGCACAGTGACATTAATTCTGAAGCATGAACATAAACACTTCATCTGGCTGTGCTCTTTATGAGCAATGAGAACATCCTATTAGGGATTCACAGAATGTAAATGTCAGAGACACATAACTGTCACATCAACCCAATTTATTTCTGAGCACTCCACGGCTTTGCTTCTTTCAGTGACAGCTTTTGCCCAAGCCACTGACAAAAAAAAAAGCCATAATGTTTTAATCATGAGGTCTATTTTTTCCCTCTACAGTGGTATGGGAAAACATTTTTGTGTAAAACTTCTGTGAATAATTATTACTAGCTTGTGGGGAAAAAGCAATCACATAAATTCACAACATGAAAAGCAGGAATATTACAGTCACATTTGGCTGAAAAAGAGGAGGGTGAAGTAAAACTGCCGTGTTCATCAGTCTGCCTGCATGCATCCCTTTGTGTTCCCTTTCTTACCAAAGCATGCAGAGAACTTCAGCATCCACTGTGGAGATGTTACTTAGATTACTTACTTAACATGATCTGCAGTTAGGCTTTGCTTAATTCTTTGTTTTCATATTTAGTCATCAATTTAGTCATCAGTGCAGTTTTGTAAAGTTTGCAGCTTATAAAGATGTCCTGAGATCGCGCAGCAGAAGTGCCCTGCAGAAAAGTGGTGCTTTGGAGAGAAAGACTTGACAGAAAGCCCCATATGGCAGGAAGAAAAGATGCCCTAAACAGAGTTTGATAGAGACAGGGAAGAGCAGAAGACCAGAAGGGGCTCATGAAACCCATCAGCACTTGTAGTTTTTTCTAGCTGAACTTTGGCATCTCCTGCTATGGTGAAATAAGAGGTCAATAACACAGTTTCTAGACAGTCTCTCCACTCACTAGATGCTGCCATGTATCTGGAGTTAATATATGCCAGCTTAGTTCTTGCAGTGCAGAGAGAACGTGATGTATGGGTCAACACCTGATTTGATAGTAATTCAAACTGCGGTGTCTCAGGACCCACACAGAGTAGTTTTTGTTAAGCTTAATGGGGAAAAAAGGCCCAGAAACCTGTGAGCAGAAGAACTTCAGGTCAAATCACTCAGAAAATCACTTCAGGTCAAACACTCCGAATTCCTCTGGAGATGACCATAGCATGATAGGGAATTCTTAACATGGGGATGGACCTGTGAGAATGGCAACTGCTTTATGCTTACGATTTTAAGGATGTGTTTATATGCAAATGCAGAGACATGCTGTCCAGCCCTCTAGTAGGTGGTTTTTTGGTGACTGTCATCACTGTCTTCTCTTTTTATTCTTTGTTAAGGGTAAAGCAAACCCACAAGCACAAGCTTTTTTAGAACGATGTTTGAAGATTTGTTTAGTTATAAAAAGCAATTTCAGCAGCATTTGTTCTGTTGAATTGTTCTTGCCAACTTGTTAAGAGGAGGTATTTAACAGTTGGATATTAAAGTACGTGACTAGAAAACAAGGTCAGGTCATACCTGAAGCCAGTCACCTGTGCAAATTAGTCAGTGTTACCTAAAAGGTTTTCAACTTGGAATCAGATATATTCTTGTATTTTGGCTTTCCTCACATTCCTTTCTCTGTTTCTAGAGCCCTGTCATGTGCATAAGATGATTATCCTCATCTCAGACAATACTTGCCTACCCTAAAACTTGGCTTACCCTTATACTGAACATAATATTGAATTTGTACTTGAGCACTGACATAATTTAAGGTCTTCACCAGAAGAGCCATGTCCTGACCTTTCCCAGGAGAACATGCCTCCGTATAACTTGTGTCTAAGCCATGTGATTTCTTTTATCTTGTTATGTCTCTTCCTTTATCAGGGACTCTTCTTTCTCTTTGCAGATCAGTGGATACCTCAATCTGCTGGCCAACACCATTGACAACTTTACACATGGCTTGGCAGTAGCAGCCAGCTTCCTGGTTAGCAGAAAGGTAAGGTTTCTGTCACCAGCTGTGTACAAAACTGGAGAGGCCTGTTCTCAGGTGTGATACAACATGCAAAAAAACCAAAGATGTGTGGAGTTTTCTCCTATTTTCTGGAGAAATGGAAGGAAATTTTCTGAGAAATGGAGACTAAAGTAAAAAGCAACCGTTCTGATGCTTCTGAGCTTCTTTAGACTTGGGTCATGTAGCAAGTCTTAACTTGGAGAAAGGGGCCTTGACATGCTGATGAAAGTCTCATCTCTCAGAGCTGGGGGATTATTTCCTTATCATCTTCTGTCCTCTGCTACAGGTTGGATTCCTAACCACAATGGCCATTCTCCTGCATGAAATCCCACATGAGGTGAGAGGGCTTTGTATTCTGCTGTCATGAGGGGTTAAAGGGATGTTTCATCTACTAAGAGGAGGGCTGGGTCTGGTTAACATTTTAACAGCTGCTTCCTCTGGAAGACTGGCAACATGGAAAACTAGAAACAGTCTTGAAGCACTGGTCTTGTTATGGATGGCCTTTGTGACTGGGAATCATGGGATGGTTTCTGTTGGAAGGGACCTTAGAGATCCTCTAGTTCCAGCCCCCTGCCATGGGCAGAGACACCTTCCACTAGACCAGGTTGCTCCAAGCCCTGTCCAACCTGGCTTTGAACTCTTCCAGGGATAGGGCAGCCATTCCTATTTATATTCATTAACTGTCAGCTCTTGGTTTTCTTAGGTTGGAGACTTTGCAATCCTACTTCGAGCTGGCTTTGACCGCTGGAGTGCAGCCAAGATGCAGCTTTCCACAGCTCTGGGAGGGATTCTAGGAGCCTGCTTTGCAATATGTGCTCAGTCCCCAAAAGGAGCAGGTAAGGCTCCCTGATGCGACCTCTGTACGAATCTGACTGTAGTCCCCATGTGTCTTTTTTCCTTTTCTTCTGTGTTTTCTCCCATGGCTTTGTCTCAGTAATAACCAAAGCTTTCTGTATTCGTGCAGGGGAAACAGTAGCCTGGATCCTCCCTTTCACTTCTGGAGGATTTTTGTATATTGCCTTGGTAAATGTTGTGCCTGATCTCTTGGAGGAAAAGAATCCTTGGTAAGTGCTCCCTCCTGTTCTGCTGCAGCCGTTCTTGCTGACAGGGGATAGGGATACAGTCCTTCCCCATGCCTTCTCTGGGAACACAAGTGCCAGTTTTCCAAATCTCGTGGACAAGGCTGGAATTTAGATAGACTGCAGTGCTGGATGGTATTGCCTTTATATGGGACTACAAAGACCCTATTAAACATGAGAACCTTCAGCTGGGTCAGTCCCAAAGACTGTGCTGGCACAGCATGTAGCAGGTTACTCACAAACATGTCCAGCAAGGTGACCCATTCCCCAGTCTGTCTTCTCAGCTTCTGGCATGTACTGATTTTGGGGCTGTCTGAACTAGGGCCTCATAGAGTTGTGTGTGTCTTATAACCACATGTGAACCTACCCTTCACATGCTTCTTTCATCCCTTTTTGATCCTATCCATTACTTTGGGCTTCTGTGGTCACTCTTTGGCAGCAAGTTTGCATAGTTGGACTGCACTGCGTTAAATGATGCTTCTTAATTGTTTTTTAGACTCTTGCTTATTCATTTTGATTAGATGTCACTGTGTGAGTAGAAAATCGTAGTTTTCTTCTCTTTATCATTCAGCATTTCATAGTATGTTACTGTATCCCACTTCAGTCATCTCTCTTCTAACCTGGTATATATTCTGGAATATTTGGCCTCCCCTTGTCTGTATTATTGTAGTTTCTTGCGCTCTGATTAAGGCTTTAGTAGGTCCAAATCCAGCCATACCATAGTAAAGGCACTCTAAGATATGCTGGCACAGAGGAGTGGTAGTGGAGAAATGTTCATGACAAGTTGGGAACTTGCTTTTGGGTTGGTAACCTCTTGCACTGGCAGAGCTCTTGGCAGAGTATACAGAGGTGGTGGGTACACAGTCACTTCAATCCAGCATAACATCTGAGATAGTGCCGAAAGAAGGGCAAAATTCATCAGCTTTTCTTTTCATTTTTCATAACTAGTTGTCAGCTGGATGAGGTCCCTAAAGTACCTGTGAACATGCTGCAGAAGTGCTGGTTCTCTTGTGCGAGGAAGGACAGGAATATACACCTGGGTAGCTGCATGAACATCTTAGGCTGATTTTTGAAACTTGAATCTGGGCATTGCAGCTGAGAGGAACAAAAACATGTCAGTTTATAGATGACAACTTTGCTTGAGGCGCTGGGAAAGAGTCTTCTCAGCTGTGTCAGTGGCTTCATACAGCTGCTGTGTTCTCCTTGTTGTAGATTGGAAGGGCAAAGAACATTTGTGAGCCTTTACACTGCTGCCTACTGGGACTGTCAATGGCTCCTCCTAATTTTGCTGTTTCTTTACCAGGAACTCCCTGCAGCAAATCCTGCTCCTGTGTACAGGCATTACAGTCATGGTGCTACTCTCGCTCACAACTGAGTGACCTCTGTGAAGACCTCATGATGCCTCCCAGAGCCACCACAGTGACTCTGAGCTGTTAACAAAGCAATAAGGAACACTAACATTACTTCCTATATGTGTGTGTGCAGAACTGGCTGCTAGTATGAGAAGCAGGTGAGAAAGAGTTCTGGGTGTGCAGGACTTCGTTCCCTGGCTCTCCTGTCCCTGTTCTGCTAAAATCCACACATCAGAGCTTCCTTTTATTTTCTCCTTTTTATTATTTTTATGGAGCAAAAGATACAGTGAGCAGAAATGAACTGAAAACTGCTCCACAGCGAATGGACAATGTTTTGTTTGGTTCATTCTGATGGAACCGCACCTCCCAAGCTCTTGTGTGAAAACAACAGAGGTCATTCCTGTAGCTGATGAAGAGGAAGGACTTTTCCTACCACTTTTAAGGGCTGGAGGCAGAACAGAGATGGCCAAGCAACAATAAACCAACAGCTTTAGCCAGAACTCCCTACCCATGTGGAGTTCACGGTGCTATAAGACGGAGGGGAAAGAACCCTTTCCAACTTGATCTTCAGCTTTTCATTGATATCACTTGTTCCTAAAGGTAGTTTCAGCCTCAGTAGTCCACATCTGTGGTCTGTTTTGTATTTGTTTATGTTAAAATCAAGCCAAAAGCTTGAGGCACTTTAGAATGGGTCACTATAATTAAACGGCTCAGCTTGGTGATTACTTGCCTCAGCCCTAACCACTCCAATACCAGCACAGCCTGTTTATCTGAAAAATGGTCAGTAAATGTTTCTTCTGTTGCCGTGCTACCAGCTCCCCTACAGCTGGAAGGAAGCTGTTGTGACTGAGCTCCCTCTTCTCGTAACCATTAACTGAACATGGCTGAGAAGGCTGTCACCCACTATCTGCTCCACGCCATGTTTCAGAGCTCTCTTGCAGTATGGCACGTTAGCCTTGCCTGGCATGCTACATAGCAGAGGTCTGGGCATCTGGGGCAATAGCTGAACACTACAGCCTGGTCAGCAGCCAATAGCTTTTCCTCTGTTCAGTGTAGCCTATTTAAGAGCATGCTATCACCAAAAATATAGATGGTAGCCTATTTCTGGGCTTCTTACCTCACAGTGGAGTTAGTATGTTGGAGATGAATGGATAAGAAATAATACTGACAGCCCTTAAAGGAAGGGGCACAGCAGTGAAGAATGCTGGAGGGAGGTGAATTGGGAAGGGTGAAACTGCTGGTGCAAGGATTTTAAAAATGGGTCTGGAAGAGCTTTGTGCAAAAATAATGGATCTAGAAAAAGCTTTGTGCTAAGTAGGAGAGAAAGGTTTCCAATAAATGTGCTTTAAGAGGGGTTTTCTATTGTGTGACACTTGGGATAAATTTTTGGGCAATTTGAGACCAATAAAAATAAATGACATTTCTAGTGCTTTCCTGTGTTCCAGCTCACAGGGTTGACCAGGCCATCATTCCACAGGCTGTTTTGTTGCCACAGAGATGTGCACAATTAATAGATCATCCCTTCTGCAGAGCTTATCTTTGCTTAAGTCTATTTAAAAACAGGTCTAATTGAACTAGCAGAGTCATTGCACACAGAACAGGTGCCAAAATGTGAATTGCACCAACTCAGCTCTGTCCTTAAACAGCTTCTGTAAATCAGCACAGTCCTCCAGTCTGCACAGGGCCTTATCAAGGTGGATTGTGCCTTGAGAGGGCGATTTGGGTCAGAGCAACAAGGCAGGTATGCTGCCCACAGCAGAGGCATTTACTTCCCAAAGCGATTCCTGAACTGTTGACACAGTTCTTTTTTTATGACAGCTCCTGTCCTAGTTTTCAGAGAGCGCTGGAGAGCTCATGCTCGCAGTGCTTTGTGCCCAGGAGCTGCTGTCTAAAATGCTTTCACCTTTCCTTACCCCAGGCTTACACCAGTAACTTGTTTCACTGCAACAATGAGGGAGGATTAGTGTAATTTTATTACTCCTCTTTAAAAGTTGCCTTCCTTTGCCAACTACTCCCTCCAGTCTGAAGGTAGCGTTCACTTCCTGCTTTTCTGGAAGGATTAATCTGGTTAGCCTGCAGGGACTGGGGGAAGATGCTAACTCTAGAGTTTTAGCTTTGGTGGTGTCCCTCCAGCTGAGCTAAATGGACCCTGTAGTAGGGTCTGGAGGAAGGAGGTTTGCACAGAAAGACGTGCCTGCTGTTTCCCAAGATGAGGCTGGCATTTAAGTTGAGGCATTGCCAGGTGAGTGCCCATGAGTTGGTGGTGTTGCATCAGCACTGAGCCTTGCCAGGACTGAAAACCACAGTCAGTGCTCAGCGTTCAGGAATGTGAAGTGGATGACACTGAAGAAAGGATTTCTGAATTGTTTTTCTTGGCTGCTACAACAGACTTGTACAGTCTGCGGTTCTTGGGAAGACTCCTGGGTAGCACAGTGCTTGTGGGAGGGAGGGCCTCCTTAGTTTTCCACTACATCAGCCCTGGGGTTGAGGATAGAAAGCCTTGGGAGGAAATGGAGCATCATTCCACCACATTTGTCACTTTTGGAAATGCAGAGAGAATAGTATTTTCTAGCTCTATTTTTTCAGCTGCTCTTATGCATTTTCCCCCTTCATCTGTATTGATCTGCTCTGCATGGAGACAATAGAGATGAAATAAATGGTTTTCCATGTGGGTTTGTGGTTTTTCTGTTTCTTTTTTTTCTTTGGTTTAAGCTGATATTTTTCTTTGAATTACAAATTCAGTTCAAATTTCATCTGAATTGCAGAGCAGTATCTCTGGGTTAGTCTAGAGAAGTCTGGGCTCTGTTTTGCCCTCCTTTCTACTCCTCAGACTTTCACAACTGAAAGAAAAGGTTCTAATCCATTTTCCTGTTCCTGCTGCCATGGCACTGAGAGCCAGAAGTGGTGTGGTCTGATTGTATTTCTTGGCTGCTAGTCTGGCTTCCCTGAAAAGCATCACCAAGTGAGTTGCTCCTCTTTGAGGGGAGAGGTTGCATGGTGATTGACCAGAGTTTTGCAACCACATTTTGTTATGATGGGTTATTCCCTTAATCTAAACTACTCTATCTGGTGTCATAGAATCAGAAAATAGCTAGGGTTGGAAAGGACCTTAAGATCATCTAGTTCCAACCCCCCTGCCATGGGTATTTAACACTAAACTGGTTGCCTGCCATGTGGGATAAAGGCATGTTCATCGAATGTTCTGTGTAGTTCAGGAAGAACTAAAAGGATTTTCTCTGCCCTTCAAAAATGGATTCAGAGCCTGTCTTATCCCGCTCTTCATTTGGAAGATTTTCAGCCTATAAATACTGAATGGTAGTACATGGTTCTTGGTTCTTACCAGAAGTTGTCCTTAAGGAGGAAAACCATAACCCAAGGTCTGGAACATGCAGACAGGTAGGTGATCACGGGCACGATTTTGCCATCTGGGGTCTTTGCCAGCAATCTACATTTTGGAATCTCTGTCCCTGGCTTTGCCGTACTCTTTGGCTGTGCTGGTACCTCGGCCTGTAGGGCCATGCCATGAGCTTCCCTCCCCCTTTCTCAAAACCAATCAAAATTAGCATGGATTAATCGGCTGCCTGGTTTGCAGGCTCCACAAAGAGCAGCTCTGACACAACTGCAGCAGCACAGAGAGGAGAACAACTGGAAGGAGTCT
Organism: Poicephalus gulielmi; assembly: GCA_026283885.1. Taxonomy (NCBI): domain Eukaryota; kingdom Metazoa; phylum Chordata; class Aves; order Psittaciformes; family Psittacidae; genus Poicephalus; species Poicephalus gulielmi. The sequence continues at coordinate 20,020 of JANEXQ010028405.1, forward strand.
CATACATGAGAACATTATAGGGTGATTATCTTGCTGAAGCTTCTGTCTTCTAAAAACTATAGCCCGAGGAACTATGTAGAGAGTAGGGTGTCACAATAGGATTGCAGACTTAGGAAGCATGAGCACTGGGATTTTTCCAGGAATGAGCTGTTATAATGGAAAGATTTGTCCATATTATCCAGAAGAGTGATTGTATGTGATTATTTTTTTTTCCATTCTTGATGTAGAAGACAGTTTAGCTGGTATGTGTGAGAAAATCCTTTTGACAGCAGCTCTTTTCAGTTTGTCTGCCTTGAAGGCACTGATGTGCAGCTGCATGGATGCTAATCTCATCTGTCCAGCACAAACTGCTAAAGAGGATCATGCTGAAAATGTGGTTAAAACAAGCTTTATCTATGGTTCCTGCGTGTTTCCACCAGGCTTAGTGCTTTGGGGAGGGTCCCTGCAGAAGTGCTAGGGGGAGCGTTTAGGCGAAGAGACCAAGAAGTGACAAGGGGTGTGTGTGGGGATTCTGAATCTCCTCCAGTTGAACAGTTGCTCTTTTCTGGGGAACAATTTAAAGTACTTTTAACAAAACTAAGGAGGGGAACTTGACAAGGGCATGTAGTGACAGGACAAGTTGGGGAGGGGGTGGATTTAAGATGACAGGAGATTTGGATTAGATATTAGGAAGAAATTCTTCCTTGTGAGGGTGCTGAGGCGCTGGCACAGGGTGCCCAGAGAAGCTGTGGCTGCCCCATCCCTGGCAGTG